>JAYMFT010257687.1:0-10812 GCA_038088735.1 Panulirus argus
GAAGGGGAGGGGGAGGATAAATGCCTTTTGTTCGAGAGAGAGAGAGAGAGAGAGAGAGAGAGAGAGAGAGAGAGAGGAACAAAGAAATTAAAAAGAGAAAAGAAGAATAACGAGTTTTTGTTAAGGTCTGTTGTCCAACCTCTTAAAAAAATGGGCAAGTTATCGTCGTCGGTGTCCGGAAAACATGTGAAGGTTAACAGCTCAAACTTAGCTATGAAGAGAAAGAAACTGGCATCACAAGTCACTCGTGTCTATGAGGCCTGAGACAAAGGAACTCTTCGGCTAATGCGTTTGTCACGTCAAGCTGCTTATTCATGGTTCCTTACTTATGGTCCACATGAAAAAGAAATTCGTGGTCTTCTGTTCATAATGTCATCCATCTATCAACAGTCTCGGCTTTCGTCCCTCTTTACACCAGGTGCCCCAGTGATGGTGGCTGGTCTGCATCTGGTTACCGACTCACGGTGCCACTCACACCAGCCCACTTACACTTTTCGTGCTTATAATCATTTAATAACAGTGCAAAGCTGGATATCACAGACCACCACCACCAGCTTGTTTATGGTACCAGGTCACCCTTTTCAGGTCATACAAATTTATGTGATCTCGATTCAGAGTCTAAACCAAGACATACTGCATTCCAGGTCCAGACCTGGTCATTCCAAGTTCACACCAGGTCATTCCAGGTCCACATCAGGTCATTCCAGGTCCACAACAGGTCATTCCAGGTCTACAACAGGTCATTCTTGGTCCACACCAGGTCAAACCTTTCACTCGTGATCCAAACCTCGCTACTTACTAAAGAAGTGCACCAGTTCGTTCATGCAAAGTTGTCAATACGTCTAACTCTCTACACCAGGTCACTTGGATCAGGATGCGTCGTAGTCATCCTTCAGAGAAGATAACTAACGCAAAGAGATTGTGTCATTCACTCGTACTCAACTCTGTGCGTCCTCGTGTTAAACACCAACCCATTCATAGCCTGCAGAGGGTGACAAAATATATCAAATTTCGTAACTTTCTCCTCCTACACAACGCCAGAGTAATAGCATGAAGCAGCTCCTACCACCACAGTTCATAGAGAGTCTCATACGTCAGGTCCACATCATGTTACCAGTTTACATATCCATGGCCTGTCGCGTCACTTGCTCGCAGGTCACACAAATCACTTATCCTTGTTCCACGACGATTACATATTCATATATTCAGGTCTATAACCAGATGCGTGTCAACAAAATATGAATAAATTAAATCTCTGGTCAATCAGATTCAGGCTTTGGCAGCACCAGGAATGAAAAACACAGAACCTTTAGCGTAACTTAACAATGTAAAACGTTATATTACCACATGCGTTACAGTATTCCGAAGATATTTACACTCAGTACCCGAGCTATTTCGAAGCTATTTGGTTCTTCGCCCTCCAAGCCCCCAGAGCAGAGCCCAAGTCAGCCTCTCATTGGTCTCGTTGCATACAAGTCATATACAGAATCTGTGCCATCACGGAGCTATGGTCAACATATGGGCAATTCATGACTCCACGAAGAGTCATTCATTCCTTGTGTGACATACAGCACGTAAGTTAGCAACGGTCTGCAAAAGGGTATGTACAACCCTAACCTAATGCGGCTTAGCATTACCTTCAGCAAGTGAAAGTGCTCGAGGCTATGCATGTGGCGGTTATAACTTGATGTTAGTAGCCTTAACGATCCTGGCAGCTGAGAGGCCCAAAAGCCAAATAATCAACCAATATACTAATGGTGTTCACCACGTCACAAACTGGTTCATTCCTTTTCAAAAATTCTTAAGCTGACCGGGCCACTTACTCCTGGCGAGTAATTGGATTGCACTTGTGGTTCATATCATGCCATCTACTCATTACGGGGAACAGGTCACTTACTCAGAGCCTGCACAAAGATACTACCAATACTTCATGGGTCGGTATTTCACGATGACCCACAATAAGCATATACTCTGTCCCTTACTCATTGTATTCACATGTACATTATCCACGCCACGTCACTTATCATGCTTACCATATCCCTTCCTCATGGTTAACGCCATGCAACTTACCAACATCCTACTCTAATTTATTAATGGTACTCATTCCGACATGGTTCAGACCGGTGCACTTATGGTGCATAATGGGTCACTTACGGTCCGAAACAAGACAGTTCTTTACTAATGATCAATTCCCTCATTCCTTATGATCAAGAGGATACTACTTACCCATGGTGCGCACCAAGTTCCACTCGTCCTGGAGAAAGGCACCATAGTGGCCTCTACGAGCGATGGCCTGCGGGCAGCCCAGATTGAGGTCGACGGCGTCGCAGTACGGGGCGGCCAGCCGGCAGGCGTCCACGAACGTGTCTGGATCGTTGGAGCAGAACTGCGGACAATGACAACACTTGAAACGTTAAGACGATACAGTCGCACCATTAGGCATTATGATCGTAAACAGTAAGAATGCAACACAACTTTACCTGTTCTACGGAAAATTAAAAAATGTTAAGATGAATGTACATCTAAATAGGTTACTTTCGGAGTTGAGAGAAAAATATTTACAACCAGGTTACTTATAGAGTTAAAAGAAAATGGTTTACAACCAATCAAGCTATGAAGAAACCCAAGCCCTTTTGTGATGAGAAGGGCGAGGTAAATAAAGGTCCTGCTGGAGTTGCCAGAGACTGGCGAGTAACGTCATGCAGATGAGACGGTTTAAAGGCGAGAGTAATGAAGCGGATGCTAAGGTAAAGCTCTCATAGTTGCAAGTGAAAATGGATGTGGCTTGCGTTAAGACTTTCTATGGGACTTGTCGGTGTTATCAAGTAACGAGGCGGATGGTGAGGTGGTAGTGATTGTGATATTTGACGACAGAAAGGTGAATATGGATGACTGTAATGTGTAACTAAGGAGATGGGGCTAATGATAATTGTGATTAACGAGACTGCGTAATTATCTTCACCGTACGGGGAGGGAGTTTTACACTCACGGGGCCCCGTCTCAGGAGCATTCTCTACGATCACACATCTTACATTAAGTGTGCTGCATGTATCAACCATGTCCGCAAGTCATTCTCTTCCATTCATCCACTAACCATACTATAAAAGTATTTCTTGACACCATTTTGAGGAAGTTTCTTAATCTCATGTTATGCCCTTCGGTTGCTATATCCCCACACCTCTCGAAGAACTGATTGATGCCTATGTCATCGATCTGATTTTGAAATAACTTACAGGTTGCATTCAGGTCACTATTAACTCTACTATCCCCTAAGGTGGACAAATCCAAAGCCTTCACCCATTCGTTTACTTTGCTCTCAATTCTGGCACCATCTTCATTGCCCTCCTCTGGACCTTCTCTATTAGCTCTTTGCGCTTCTTTAGGTACGGTGGCCAAACTCAACAAGCATATTCTAGTTTTTACATTATGTAGGTTATAAACTGTTTGCTAAATATCTCCTTATCCACACATTTGAAATCTATTCTGATATTTGACAGCAAACTGTTTGTCTCAGCTATTTTCCTAGTATGGGACTCTGGCAACAGGTTCCAAGTCCTGTCTACACGCAATCCACAGAATCCTGAAGCCTATTTCCTGCTAGATAACTACCGTATTGAGACTTTTCATTCTGTCCCATTCTCATTTATTTACATTTGCTTAGGTTAAATTTCATCAATCATGTATCACACCAACTTTAGAGTTTTAGATCTCATTGTAAGCTAATGCAATCCTCTCGCTTATCACTCCCTCATGACTTTAGCATCACCTGCAAACATTCAGGTAAGAGTACATATATCCGGCAAGTTATTTACACAGATCAAGAAGTGTGTGTGTGTGTGTGTGTGTGTGTGTGTGTGTGTGTGCGCGTGTGTGTGTGACGGTCGCCGTTTATGTCTGGTCGATAGACGTGATGACGGTAGAATTTGACTGAAAAGTGTACGAGATTACTGTAATAGTCTTTCCAGTGTGGCGAAGCTCCGCAGGATATGTTAAAACGCGACGTGGACGCCCTAGAAAAAAAAATGTTCAACGTGGCGTGGTGAGCGATACGGATGACGTTTAACGTGAGGTAAACGTCGTTGTGACAGCGGATTATATCAGTGACGTTAAACGCGATAAGGATCACCCTTCTTTAAGAATCTAACGAAACTAGTGGTCACGGGCAGCCTGAGGTGGATGGGGACGAAGGACTACGAAACGTGAGAGGGAAATGAGGGAGGCGGTGCTGCTTAGCTTCACGTGGGCGGGATTGTAGGACGCTATGGTATGGAATTGTGCTTAACGTGATGTGAGGAGGAGGAGGATGAGATGGTGGTGGTGCTTAAGGTGGATGATTGGATGATGGAGCTTAACGTGTGATGTGGACAATAAAGACGGACTTTAAGGTGATATGGATGAGACACTGATAGTAGTGAACATGATGTAGAAGGTAGTGATGGCAGTAAACGTGAAGTGGATCGAGTGGTGGATTTCCTTTAGGGGTGGACGGTGGAAAGAGAAGCTAAATGTGTTTGATGCGTTTATCGCCAGACAAATGAGGTGGTAGAATAAAAATGCGAAAGACTGTGGTGTTGGCGTTGATCGCGAGTGGCATTGGTGGTATTAGCCTGATAATGTCACACGAGTGGTCGTAACGGAACGTCCGGTGGATTTCGGTGGCTATGGCGTTCAATGGGAGGCGGACGTAAGAGACGGTAAAATGTTTAAAGTGTGGCAGACGAGAGCGAGCATAGAAAACCTGTGTGGTTAATGAGTGCAGTGAGTGTGTTTAACGATGGGACGCTGAGTTTGGGGCGTTGAAATGGAAAGGAAGCGAGGAACGGCGCTGTTCAACATGAACTGGACAACGAGTGAAGGGGATGACTGTACTGGCCGAGTTTAATGCGAGTTAGATGGAGTTGTGGGGAGATATACCGCGAGGTAAAATATAATAAAGGTGATGTGCAACATAAAGTAGCTGGGTATGGTGGCGTTTAACTTGCACTGGATGGGAAGTGATATGTTTCATCTAATGGAAATAAGTTGTAGCGGGTTTTTACTATGCAGGGTGATGCCTCAATCAGCGGTGTACAGCATAACGTTAAAGGATCGTAACTAGTGACGTAACATTCTTGAAGATGAGGTGAACGTGTGGGGGTTAGGGAAGGGCAGCAGGGCGGGCGTAACTGTGAATGTGACTCGTTTGGTGATGGTGTTGATTAAGGTAATAGGGACGAGTACATTGTTTAACAAGAGACAGATGAACAATGTGTTTAACGAGAGGTGCATGAGTAAGGTGTTTAATATGAGGAAGATGATTAGGGTGGTGCTAAACGTGAAGTGGATCAGCAATATGGAGTTTAACGTAAGCCGGATGAGTACTGTTAAACTTTAAGTGGACGAGTTTCATAAGAGGTGATTAAAGGAATGGAGAATGTTTAACGTGAGGCAGATGACGGTTCAAGTTTAACGTCTAGTGAACGGGTATAATCAGATGATTAACGTTATGGATGATGGCTCGAGTGCACGACTTACGTTAAACGGTAGTGTTAAGTGTACTAACGAGTTGCTGACTGTTTCTGAGCAATTTACCTTCTCCTCTTACTTTATAATTCCTGAACAAACGTGCTCACGTTAATCAACAACGTCACCAAAGAGGCTATCATATGAGCGCCTGGGTCTGGGCCCAAGTTAATGAATAGAACAAAGGTTTAAACTCGTTAGCAAGAATTGGTGCAACTTGGAGAGAATTAAAGGAGGGGTGAACTGCTAACCAGAGCATTTGGTGGTGATGATTCTCCGTCAAGTCACGACTTTCCCTTACTCATCATTCAGTGGGTTGGAAAAAAAAAGAAAAGGATTGCGTACATGTACAATGGAACATATACAAACAAATATCTACATAATTCACATAATACTATCCCTCCTACCTAATAGAGAGTATCACTAAAGCACAAGACACTTCCTCCAACAAACTCAAGGACAGCGAAGTACTAACCTGACCGACTCCCACAGGAGGCCAGCTGCACCAACCACACAGCAAGGGACCAGAACGAGAAAGCGCTGCAACCGAAATGAGACCGAGCATTGTCCACACAGGCCACACCCCGGGTCAAGCGGGGTCGCCAATTACTCCTTAACGGTTTGACGCTTAAGCAATATACGCTGAACTAGGTTAAACTAACCCATCTGCTCATATATTACATAAAACATAAATACTTGTGGTGAATACAAACAACGACTTTAGGTTATAAGAGAGACCATGGAATACATATAAAAAGTCTAACAAATAAGGTAAAGTTTATGGAAAATTCCTACGACGGGACTGCCCTCTATTGGGTGGGCTGGACAGCACAGGGCCGTCGATGCGGCTTAGGTAGGACAATATTGCAACTCAACTGTTATCGAGGAAAACAATCATGTCAAAAGCCTTAGATATATTAAGGCCAACTACATATGACTCCCCAAAATCTTTCAGGGATGATGACCAGACATTAGTAAGATAGGAAAGAATACCACCAGTGGATCTCGCCTTACGGAAGCCATACTGGTGATCAGAGAGAAGACTGTTATTTTCGAGATGTTTAAGGATAAGGGGGTTGAGGAGGGATTCAAAGACTTTGGAAATAGTAGACATAAAAGCAGAACGGTCACCCTTCCTAGGGATGGGATGTATCAAAGCATGTTTCCAAGGAGAAGGAAAAGTTTTGGTTTTTAAACAGAAATGGAAAAGAAGAGCTAGCACAGGTGCAAGTTCAGAGGCACACTCTTCAGTACTCAGGGATGGATGCCATCAGGACCATAAGCCTTGCTTGTGTCCAGAGAAAAAAGTGCTTTTCAGACAGGCCAAAAGAGATTACAGGAAGAATCATAGGATTAGTAAGAGGAGCATCAGGGGGTTAGGAAATGTTAGAGTCATCCAAAGTGGAGCTAGAGGAGAAACGGGAACCAAAGAAAGTTGCCTTGTCAAGGGGAGAGACAGCTATAATACCGTCTGGGAAAGGTAGAGTGACAAAAGTTGTTTGAGATGCCCTTAGCTAAAGACCAGAATGATCTATCAGTGGATGATGAGGAGAAGTTATTGCACCCACTATTGCTACATACAGTTTTTATGATATTATTCTCTATTACATCATTTAATCTGGCAGAGGCAAGAGTGAAGATTTGTTGAGGTTTTCAGAAGAAGGTGGTGAAAGTAAGTGAGCTTGGAAAAGAGATGTGTGTGAACAAATATCAGAAGTTGAATGTAGAGTGGCAAAAGGAATGGGAGGAACGTAGGAAAGCAATGCTGGCATGTGAGAGAATTGTTTGGCATGTAGAAAGTAGAAGTTGGGCTGGAGAGAAAGGGTAGTGAGAGTTGTGCTGATGAAGTAAAACTATTGCTAGTGAAAGAGAAAAGAGAGGTGTACTGGCAGTACTTACAGGGAAGGGGTGCAAATGACAAAATGTACAAGAGAAAGCAGCAGGAAATCAAGAGGAAAGTGTAAGGGTTGAAAAAGAGGGCAAAGGAGAGTTGGTTTTTGGAGAAATATTAGTATAAACTCCTGGGAGAATAAGATGATTTTGAAGAAGATTAATAGCATGAGAACACAAAGCATATGGGAACATCAGTGAAGGGGTAAATGGGGAAGTAACGGGAGGTAGGGAGGAGACAGTGAGTATTTAGAAGAATTGTTGAATGTGTTTGATGACCAGGTGGCAGATGCAAGGTGTTTGGGTTGAGGAGGAATGCAACATTTCTGAAGAAAGGAGGTGACTGTGTTGTTGATTGGTTATTTAGCATTTTCAGTTTCTATATGGATCATGGTAAAGTGCCTAAGAATTGTTGCAATGCATGTCATGCCAATGTATAAAGGCAAGGGGAAAAAGGTGATTGTTTGAAATACAGAGATATAAGTTTGTTGAATGTAACTGGTAGGTTGTATGGGAGAGTTTTTAACTGAGAGAGTAGTAGCATGTACTGAACATCATACTAGAGAGGAACAATGTGTTTTCAGAAGTAGAAGAGGATGTGTGATCAAGTGTTTCCTTTGAAAAATGCATGCGAGATATACATGGAGAAGCAAAAGGATTTGTATGTGATACTTATGGATCTGGAGAAAACATATGATAGGGTTCATAGAGTTGCTTTGTGGAAGGTCTTACTAAGATATGATGTGAGAAACAATGAGAAGTTTTATCAAAAAAGTAAAACATGTGTAAGAAGGTATAGAGGAGGGTGAGTGAGTCCAAGTGAGGGGGTCTATGATGTCACCATGGCTGTTTAATATGTTTATGGGTGAGGGAGTAAATGCAAGACTTCATGAGAGAGGGCAAGTATGCAGTCTATAGAGGGTAAGGGGCACCTTGGAAGTGAGTTAGTTTTTGGTTTGCTAATGACACAGCACTGGTGGTTGATTCAAGTGAAAAGCTGCAGAAGTTAGTGTCTAAGTTTGGGGTTATGAGTGAAAGGAGGAAGCTGAGAGTAAATGTGAAGAAAAGCAAGATTATGAGGTTTAGCAGGGCAGAAGGACAGGTTAGATGGGGTGAGTGTTTGACTGGAGAAAATTTGGAAGAAGTGAAATATTTTAGGTCCTTGGTAGTGGACATGGCAAAGAACGAAGTGTAAGTGGGTGGGTCAGTGGGGTAAGAGTTCTGGGAACAGTGAGGAATATATGGAAAGAGAAGTTGTTATCTGGAAGGACAGTAATGGGTATGTCTGAAGGTATAGTAGCCCCAACAATGTTGCGTGGATGTGAGGCATTGGCTATAGATGAAAATATGCTGTAAAAGGTGAGTGTATTGGAAATGGAATGTTTGAGGACAATATGTGGTATGAAGTGGTTTGGCTGAGTGAATAATGAAAGAGAAATAAGAAGAGTGTGGTTGAGAAAGTTGAAGAGATGTGCTGAAATGGTTTGGACATTTGGGGAGAATGAGTTATGACTGGTTGACAAAGAGGCTATGTGTCAAAAATGGAGGGAAAATGGAGAAGAAAGGGGAGATCAAACTGGCCTTAACATGCAGGAGTGTAAAAAGTATGCATGAGACTGTGTGAATTGGAGAGGTACGGTGCACAAGGGGTGATGTGCTGTTAATGGACCGAACCTGGGCACATGAAATGGCCAGGAAGAGCCTGGCCCGCTTGTGGAAAGAGGGCTCTAATATCAGTGCATTAAACTTGACACCTAGAAAATGGATTTAAGCAACTGGAGCCATTTCTTTGTCTGTTTCCAATGCAGGAAATGGCAAAAATGTATTACAAAAAATATTATCTAATTTTTTTCATTACTAAAGGATCATAGGTTACAGGTAGTGGGGATCAGGTATAATGTAGGTATAATGCCAACCATGGATTTGAAGCAAAGTATTCATCTACTTTTTTCATAAAAGTACATTATTTTCTCTTATTTTTTCCAAAACCTTAATCATTCTTAACCAAAGTTTAGGATTAACAACAAGATAGACATCATTATTCAAGAAATAACACATCTTTCTTATCCAATAAAACTTTGAACTTGCAACTCCAGGAACACTTTCATGGAGTTTCTACAGTGATCAAAAAGCAAAACAAATTCACTGCAAGGGACCATAAGTCATGAAGAGTGGTGGTGGTGTGTGTTCATCTCAGTAGGATAGGTGTAAGGTAGTTAAGAAGTATTTTGATGATGTGTGCTCGTTTCAGCAGGGTAGATTTAAGGTAGTTGAGAATTGTGGTGATGGTGTGGGCTTGTCTCAGCAGGACAGGTGTAAGGTAGCTGAGATGTTTGGTGATGATGTAAGCTCATCTCAGCAGGGTAGGTGTAAGGTAGTTGAGAAGTGTGGTGATCATGTGTGCTCGTCTCAGCAGGGTAGGTGTAAGGTAGTTGAGAAAAGTGGAGATAATGTGTGCTCGTGTCAGTATGGAAGGTGTAAGGTAGTTGAGTAATACATGTTTGGTGTCTTCACTGTGAAAGTTGCATCTTGTTCTTATAAAGAGCTAGATTTGACAATCTGTAATCCTTGAGATCAAGGAATGTTCAGATTTTGGAATTCTATAGATTTTTGAAAAATGGCCCATAGATTATGGTCTGAAAATATTGTAACTATAACAGAGTGGCTCTAAATGTTATTTGTTTGTATTGTTTCTCTTTGTTTCATACTTGTTTGCAGTTTTCTGTTTTAGCAAGGTAACACCTGAAATAGATGAAGAAAAGTCCTTAGTCACTCACATCCATTTCCTTGGTGTCATGTGTAATGCCCTGAAACCACAGCCCCTTACCTACAACAAGGCTCCACAGATCTTTCCATGGTTTCCCCCAGCTGCTTCACATGCTCTCGTTCAGTCCACTGACAGCACATTGCCCACAAAATACCATATCACTCCAATTCAGTCTATCATGTGCAAACCTTTCAACCTCCTGCAGTTTAGGCCTCAACCATTCAAAATAACGTTCATTTCAACCCTCCCTCTCCAGTCTGGTCTCTCCTCCTTTACCATCCACTTCTGACATATATCTTCGTAAACTTTCCCTCACTCGTTCTCTCCATATGTCCAAACCATTTCAGTACACCCTTTTCAGCCCACTCACCATGCTCTTTTTAATACCACACCTCTCTTACCCCTTTAATTTCTACTTAATCAAACCACCTCACACCACATACTGTCCTCAAAAATTTCATATCTAGCACATCCACCATTCCCATGCATTCTGATTTACATTTATCTATCTATCTATATTTTTATTATAGTAGATCGCCATTTTGTGCATAAGCGAGGTAATGCCAGAAAACAAACGTTTGGAAACGTCTTGGGAGTAAAGTCAGGAGTTGCTGAGAGGACAAGAGCTAAGGAAGGAGTAGCATTACTCCTGA
>JAYMFT010257709.1:0-24454 GCA_038088735.1 Panulirus argus
TCTCTTCCATCATTCCTCATCCATGTATATCTGTGGATCATCTTGTGCTGAAAAAAGGTGTTTGCAAGGAATAAACCATTTCTGTTTATATCTATATCTTTATCCCACTTCACATTCATATCACCCAATATGACCACGTTTCTCTCATTCTCAAAATCGTTTATACAGTCATTTATATTCTTCCTGAAAAGGTTAATTTCATCCTTTCCTCATACAGTCTTCATTTCAAAGGCTCATATACACCTTCCCATGCATATTTCACAATCTCAGTCTTTCTTTTCACCCACACTATCCATTCCATCCATGCTCTGTAACACCCTCCCTTACTATAGTAGAATTGCACATCCTTCTTTTCCTCTTCCCTGATAATTTTCACTCATTCTTGTCCATACCACACCTCCTTCCATGCCCTCCCATAACTTGCATTCATCATTTCCACTTTCACTTCACACACCCTGCCTGAAGACATGGGTTTCCCCAATCCCTAGAACATCCACACTACAACTTTTACACCTCTCAACAATCTCCCTCCTTTTATTCTCACCAGTTATCCCAAGCACATTCTTTATTAGGTACTTTCATCCATAATCAGTACACATCTCATGAAGATTTGTGTGTTAGTTCAGTGTATCGTTGTTGACTTAGTTTCAACCTTTCTTCTCAGATATGCATGGCAGCTGCTTTCTTTCCACATTACTACAAACGAAATGTCTCAGAAGACTATGAACGAGAAACATGTCGGGAACTAAATGGACATGATCCATTTACAACTGTAGTTTTAGGTGGTCTTCCGCCAGATACAAATATATTATATGATCATCAGATTAGGCAGCTGTTCAAGGAGTGTTCTCAAAACCTTATCATCCACTATGAAGGAAGCAAGTAAGTAGGCATTGATTGCCTCTCATCACTAAAGGTTTTCTTTTGAGCAACAACAAGTAGTGATCTCAAAGTAATAAGGTTATTTTTCATAATTTTTTATTGTGTCCATTAGGTTATAAAGTATGACTTGGATGTTTCTTTCATGTTGGTAACAAAGAAAGAAAGGGGAAAATAGCTAGAGGAAGATAGAACCCTTGCAGTCCAGTGCAAAAGAATGAAGAAACTGAAAACTTGCTCCTTTGCATAATAGGGACTCACCCGCTATGACATTTGGAACAGGTTAATGAAAATCTTTCAAGAAAATTTCCCATAGAACTTGGCAATAAGAAACATATTATCTCTTGATTTTATATGAATACAAGGATTTAACTGCATGAAGCTAACAGTAGAATTAGTTGTAGTTAGTAGGCAGCCACCAAACGGGAGGTGTATTACTAGTAATACCCACCTGGTTATCAGAGGGTCATTGATGACTGTGTAGTGAGCCAGCACTTCTCTGGTGGTCAAGTTGCACTCTTCTGACAGTGTCGCTGTCTTTTCTTTTGCCATACCCACATGTGGACTGCTGGCATTCTGTCTTAAAACATACAATTTCTTCTTGTTACACAAAACACTTGACAACTCATTACTCACTCATCTCTTTATTTATGATTCTAGATTTTCATGCAGAGAACAATGTGTGCTAGTCCTGCCTTTTAATAAAATGATAACAGCAATAGATAATGATGGTAGGTAGGAACAGTAGACAGGAGTATTAGGTAGAAACATTAGGTAAGAGTAGTAGACAGGAACATTATATGGGAGCATTAGGTGAATGTAGTAGGTTGGAATGTTGGGTAGACAGATTAGGTAGTGGTTAATTGGAACATTAGGTATAAGCCTCTGGAACACTGCACTAACTAGAGTTGCCCTCTGCCAGTGGCCTGCTACAGATGAGGCACTAAAGGCCAATAAGTAGCACTGGAGCTCACCAATTATGGAGAATCTTTTACCACGGCCTCCCCTTCAGGGGAGTTCCTGAAGGGAATAGGCATCATTGGTGAGGATAGAAAGGTAACATAATTTCTTTTATCAGTAGTTTACTGACATGAATGTAGTATTTGCATCCAACAGGGAAATTGATTTGAAAGATTACTTGGACTGTGAGGTCTTGATCCTGATTTATAACCAGTACTCATTCCTTATTTACTACCAGTTGGGGAGCTTATTTGCATATTAAAGACTGACTTATAGCATCTGAACTGCTAGTTTCCTCAGTTAATGTAGCAAAAGAGTTAGTTAAGATGGAAAATAGTCAGTTTTTGCACTGTAAGGTAATAGATGCAAGACTACTTGAATTTACAGAACAATAAAGAAATGTTGAGTTCTTCTTTGATGACCTCTGAAACTCAGCTCCAAATATTTATTCATTTTAGGATATTTCAACCTACCACACATAATGTGGAAATGGCCAAAAACAGTATTGTAGCAGAGAATCGCTCCAGGAGTAGATTAGATTTACAGCCACATGGAAACTCCTCTGACTGTGATAGTTTTCTAACAGCTGATACCATGACATGCTAGAATGTTGTATTGCACACCCTTCTCACAAATGACTTTTTCACTCATTTTTGCAATTTCTCATGTTAGCTAGGTAGCACCAGAAACAGACGAAGATGACTTCATTCACACTTATCCACTCTCCAGCTTTCATGCATAATGCACTGAAACCAGAGCCCCTTATCCACAACCAGGCCCCACAGATCCTTCCATGGTTTTGCCAGCCACTTCTAATAACCTGGTTCAGCCATACCTTCCAACATACCCATATATCCCTCCCAGTTATCATCCTCCCTTCTCACACATTCTGCATTGCACTCATACCAAACCTACTAGGATGCTAAGGTTACATATACATGCAGGTCACATTGCTCAACAGACTGCCTGAGCAGAGGAGCAACACAATATCCTGCATGGAGACACCCTTTGATGTTGAAGTCTTCCATAATTATTGTAATGAACACAAGGTAGATTTAAATGCAAAGGTTAGTAATGTGGTAGTAGTTGGTTGGAAGCCAACGTCCAGGGAGGTTATTACCAGTACTTCCCACCTGGTTATTGGGAGGGTTAGTGATAGCTCTTTAGTGTGCCAGCACTGTAGTGGTTGTCAGGTTGCACTCCTCTGACTACAGGTGTTCTCTCCTCAAACATACAGTCTCTCCTTGTTGTACATAACCTTTGACAATACCTAACTGACATGGCTCATTCTTCATAGCTCGAGACTTTTCTTTGGTTAGAGCTATGCACTAGCCCTGCCTTTTAGCAAAATGGTATGAGCAGTAGATAGGAGTAGTAGGTAGGAATATTTAGGCAAGAATATTATGTAGAAACGTTAGGTAGAAGTAGCAGGTAGGAACATTTAGGCCGACACATTACGTAGAAACATTAGGTTGAAGTAGAAGGTAGGAACATAGGCAGGAGCATTAGGTAGAAGTAGTTAGTAGGAATAGTAAGTAGGAGCCTCTGCAAACACTGCACTAGACGTGCCCTCTGCCAGTGGCCTGTTTGGGGTAATGCACTAGAGGCTAAGAAGTGGTGCTGGAGTTCACTAGTTATGGAGACTCTTGCCATGGCTACTTCCTTGAGGGAGTTTTAGTTAGGAACAACCATGAGAGATACAGATAGATAAAGGTTATAACTGGGTGGGCATGGGGTATTTAGTATTGTGAATGGTAATGGTAAACAGCTTGTGGAGTTGTGAATGGAAAAAGGACTGATGATTGGAAGTACCTGCCTTAAAAAGAGAGACATACACATGTATATGCATATGAGTAGGAAAGATGGTCAACGAGCATTGTCGGTTTACGTACTAATTGATAGGTGTGCAAAAGAGAGACTTTTGGATTCAAATTTGTTAAGAGGGGCAGGTGATGTGATATCTGATCATTGTCTTGTGGAAGCAGATGTGAAAATTTGTCGAGGTTATCAGAAAAGAGGAAACATTATTGGTGAGAAGAGAGTTGTGAGCGTAAATCACCTTGGAAAGAGAGATTGAGTTAAGAATGGTAAAAGGTAAGAATAAATGATGCTAGGAGAGTGGTAGAGGAATGGGAGGTATTAGGGAAGTAGTGTTGGTATGTGCAAGAGATGTATGTGGCATATGTAAGTTGGGAGGTTGGTGAATTAGAAAGGGTGGGATGATGAAGTAAAGTTGATAGTGAAAAAGAAGGTATATGGGCTATACTTACTGGGAAGGAGTACAAATGATTAGGATATATATGAGAGAAAGCAGCAGGCAGTGAAGAGGAAGGTGCAGGGTTTGAAAAAGATGGCAGATTCCAGATCTGTTAATCAATAATTCTATTTAGTACCCAAATAGTAGTTTTTAAAGTAGTTTTTCTGTTTTTTATGTTATTATGGCATAGATCCCACTTTTATACTGTGTGTTGCTTTTGCTAATGAGAGCTGGGGTGAGTGATTATCAGTAAACTTTAAGGAAAATTAGATGTTTTGGAAGGAGGTTTATGGTGTGCAAAAAAACAAAGGAACAAGTGGGAGTATACGGTGAAGGGGGCAAATGGGGAAGTGGTAACAGGTAGTGATGAAGTGAGGTGGAGATGGAGTGAATATTTTGAAAGATGTGTTTGATGAGAGGGTAGCAGATGCAGGGTATTTGGGTAATGATGGTATGTGAAGGGAGAGAGTGTAGGAGAGTGGTTTGGTGAAGAAAGAAGAGGTGGTGAAAACCTTATGTAAGATGACATATGGCTAGGCAGGTGGGGTGAATGGTATTGGCTTAAATTTCTTAAGAAAGGGGGTTACTCTGTTTTTGCTTGGTGTTAGGTTTTTCAGTTTATGCATGGATCATGGTGAGGTGCTTGAGGATTGGCAGAATGCATGTGTAGTACTGTTGTATAAAGACAAGGAGGACAAAGGTGAGGTTAGGTTAGGTTAGGTTAGGTTAGGTTATATGGGAGAGTAGTGATTGAGAGGGAAAGGGTATGTACAGAGCATCAGATTAGGGAGGAGTACTGTGGTTTCAGAAGTGGTAGAGAATGTGTGGATCACATGTTTGCTTTAAAGATTGTGTGTGAGAAATACTTTGAGAAACAGAAGGATGTGTCTGGACATATATGGATCTGGAGAAGGCATATGATAGGGTTGATAGAGAGGCTTTGTTGAAGGTCTTAAGAATATATGGTGTGGGAAGAAAGCTGCTAGAAGCAGTGAGAAGTTCATATCAAGGTTGAAAGGCATGTGTACAAGTAGGAATAGAGGAGAGTGAATGGTTTCAAGTAAAGGTTGGTTTGCAGCAGGGGTGTTTGATGTCACCATGGCTGTTTAATTTGTTTATGGATGGGTTTGTGAGTTAGAGTCTTGGAGAGATGGGCAAGTATTCAGTCTGTAGGGGATGAGAGGGCCTGGGAACTGAGTTAGTTGTTTGCTGATGACATAACACTGCTTGCAGATTTAAGTGAAAAATTGAAGATGGTGATTGTATTGGGAAGAGCATGTGAAAGGGGTAAGTTGGTTGTAAATGTGAATACAAGCAAGGTTATTAGGATTAGAAAGGTAGAGGGACAGGTTAGAGGGGTTGTGAGTTTGAATGGAGAGAATTTAGAGGAAGTGAAGTTTAAGTATCTGGAAGTGAACTTTGCAGCAAATGGAACCGTGGAGGCAGAAGTGAGTCATAAGATGTTGAGAGGGTTAAGGTTCTAGGAGCATTGACGAATGTACTGAGTGAGAGGTCATTTTATACGAGGGCAAAGATTGGAATGTTTGAAGGTGTAGTAGTTGTTACAGTGTTATGTGGATGTGAGGCATGGGTTATGGTGAGGATGTGCTGAGGAGGACAAAAAAATGTTTGAGGACAAGATGCGGTGTGAGTTGGGTTGATCGAGTAAGTGATGAAAGCTAAAGAGAGAGATGTGTTATTAGAAAGACTGTGGTTGAGGGAGCTGGAGAGGATGTGCTGATATGTTTTGGATGGATAGAGAGAATGAGTGAGGAAAGGTTGACAAAGAGGATATATATGTCAGAGATGGAGGTGATAGGAAGAGGGGAGACCAGATTAGAAATGGAAGGATGGAGTTAAAGAGATTTTGAGTGATTGCGCATGAACTTGTAGGAGGGCAAAAGGCATGCACAGGATAGAGTGAACTGGAACAATGTGGTGTACTGGGGTCTATGTGGTGTCAATGGACTGAACCAGGGCCTCTGAAGTGGCAGGAGGAAACCATGGGAAGGTCTGTGGGGCCTGGTTGTGCATGGAAATGTCATGTGCATCGCATATAACAGCTAGAGAATGGATTTGAGTGAATGCGGCCTTTTTTCGTCTGTTCTTGGTGATACCTCGCAAACGTGGGAAATGGTAATCAGGTATGAAAAAATACATAAGGTAAGGTATTTCATCATCCACAAGGTATTCCAGTGTTGTGAAATGTCATTATACTATGTAACAAACAGCTTTTGAGTAACCAGACATCTACAGAAATAGAAATAGGAATTAATGACTCATTAGTGTTAAAGATCATTGGTTATTCTTAGCTTATCTTCACTGATGCTGACTCATGTTAGCATTTTGGCTTTCTTGTCTTTGCCATGATAGGTTTACCTTTAGGCTGACAGTAAGAATTTATTCTGTTCCATATTTAAATTTATTGGTAGGTAGCAGTTGGTAGCCAGCCAGCGACTAGGGAGGTATATTACCAGTACTACCTGCTTGGGTATCTGGAAGGTTAGTGACAGCTGTGTAGCGAACCAGCACTTCAGTAGTTTTCAAGGTGTGCTCCTCAGACCCAGATAGTTGTCTTTTCTTTTTGCATCACGTGCATGTGGATTACTGGCATTCTGTTCACAAACTTAGTCTCTCCTTGTCACAAATAACATTTGACAACACTTAACTTCCACAGCTCATTCTTCATAATCCTAGATTTTCCTGTGGTGATTGCTATGTGCTAGCCCTGCATTTTGGCAAAATGGTAGGAGCAATAAATAGAAGTAGTAGGTAGGAACATTAAGCAGGAGCATTATATAAAAGTAGTCAGTAGGAACATTAGGCAGGAGCCTCTGCAAACACTGTGCTAGACTTGCCTTCTGGCAGTGACCTGTTAAGGGTGAGGCACTAAAGGCTAAAGAGTGGCACTAAAGTTCATTAGTTATGGAGGCTCTGTTGTCATGGCTATCCCTTTGAGGGAGTTCCAGAAGGGAACATGCATCAGAGATATAGATACATAGCAGCTGTTGTATGCATTGTATACATTATTTTTCATTTTAGAGGATTGCGCTTTCTCTTCATGATACTCAGGTAACATGTTATTTGTTTATCTGCTCTCATATGGTTCTCATATATTTTTCAGTTTATAGTTTTAGCTTGTAAGTGAATGCACATATTGATAGGATCTTAGAAAGGTCACTGAGATCTAAGTGTGAGATGATATATGTCTGTAACCCATTGAAGTAAATGTGATGAGACGTGATTAGCAGATTTCATATTTTCGTTAATATGTTTAGTTCTTCTTTAAGTATGATCCATTATGTAAGTAATGGGTTCAGATATAGTTTTTTACTTGCTTTCCCTAGGGCATATATCCAGTTCCCAAGACTTGGTGGATCAACAAATAAGGAGGAACACTTCCAGGATATTCCTGGGGAATGCCCAACATCAATGTACTTGGCTTTAAAAATGCGCCAAGTAAAGAGAATTCAACAGGGTCTTGTTCTCAGTCTCTACAGGTAAGATATGTTTCATGTTACATAACTGTTTCTACAGTGGACATCATCAGTCATCCCTGCACAGATGCTGAGCTGACTTTTTGATACACATGCAGGCACACACACATGTACATACACCTTTAAGTAATTAAACCAGTTTGATGACATTATCAATGAAAAGCTCTTTGAAAAATGCAAGGAAAGAATAACCAATAGCCAGAGCAGGAACTTTAAGCTGGCAGTTTGTGAGAAAATTTGCAAAGACCTTTTATAGTATAATAGTAGTGGATGAATGGAATAAAGTATTTTTTCCTTTTCATTACTTGATCACCGTTTCCTGCATTAACAAGGTAGCACCAGGAACAGACAGAGAAAGGCCTCACCTGCTCACATCCATTCTCTAGCTGTCACATGTAATGCACTGAAACCACAGCTCCCAATCCACAACCAGGCCCCACAGACCTTTCCATGGTTAACCCCGGATGCTCCACATGTCCTGCTTTAGTCCATTGATAGTATGTCGACCCCATTATGCCACATTGTTCCAGTTCACTCTATCCCATGCACACCTTTCACCCTCCTGCTTTCTCAGTCCCTGAGCACTCAAAATCTTTATCACTCCATCCTTCCATCCCCAATTTGGTCTCCTTGTTCTCCTTGTTTCCTCCACTTCTAACACATATATCCTTTCTGTCAGCTTTTCCTCATTTATTCTCTCCATAAGTCAAAACCATTTCAGCACACCCTTTGCTGTCTCAGCCACTCACTTTTTATTACCACACATTTCTCTTACCCTTTTATTACTATCTATCTGTATATCTATATCTCTTTTCCCTGTTCCAACTGGAACCCCCTCAGAGGTGTGACCATGGCAATAGAGTTTCCATAACTAGTGAACTCCAGTGCCACTTCTTAGCCTTTAGTGCCTCACCCTTAACAGGCCACTGGCAGAAGGCAACTCTAACACGGTGTTTGCAGAGGCTCCTACCTAATGTTCCAACTGACTACTTTGACCTAATGCTCCTGCCTACTACTTTTATTTAAACCTAATGTTTCTTCTTTAATATTCCTTCCTACTTCTTCTATCTACTGCTCCTACCATTTTGCCAAAAGGCAGGGCTAGCATATAGTGTTCACCTCAGGAAAAATTAGAGTTACGAAAAATGAGCTGTGTCAGTTAAGTGTTATCAAGTGTTACATACGACAAGGAGAGATTGTATGTGTGTGGACAGAATACTAGTAGTCCATATGTGGGTAAGGCAGAGAGAAAAGACAGCTACCTGGGTCAGAGGAGTGCTAGCTCACTAAGCAGCTATCACTAACCCTCCTGATACCCAGGTGGGTAGTACTGGTGTTATACCTCCCTGGTCACTGGCTGCCTACAGTCTATTGCCTACTTTCTTTACTTACTAGATTGTACTAACTCAAAGCACCTATTGTCCTCAACCATTTCATTTTCAACACCTCCACTCTCCTCCATGCTGCCTTATATAGAGCCCGTGCCTTGCATCCATATAATGTTGTTGGGACCATTATTCTTCCAAACTTACCCACTTTTGTCCTCCCAAATAACGTTTTCTCTTTCTAAAGATTCATCAACACTCTCAGAACCTTAGCTTCCTCCCCCATCCAGTAACACTTCCATTTCCATGGTTCTATTCAGTGTTATGTCCATGCACAGGTTTCTTAAAAATAAAGAAAAAAATGTTGAAGGCTCTAGTCATGGATAGAAGCCCACATCAAGGCTGGGCTCTAATTGCAATATAGAGAATTAAGAAACAGAAAAAGAAAAGACAAGGGAAAGTATTTACAAATTTTTGAGAAAGCGAAAAGACTTGTCTTTTGAAATGTGCCAGGTCATAGTTGTTGGGAAAGACATGAGGTGGTAGAGAGTTCCATAGCTTCAACATGTAGGGAAAGAACCAGTTATCAAAACGGCACACCCTTAAGTTGCTGATGGCTACACAACAATCATGTGATGCAACAGCTTGTCGAGTATTGTGTGGTCTAGCTAGTGGTGGGGGCACACAAGCCACCAGCTCTTGTGAGCAAAAACCAAAGTTATACCTATAGAAGAGGGAGAGTGAACCAATATTGTGGCGTAGGGCCAGGGGGTCAAGTTTGAAAGTTAGCCTGGGACAGTTTATAGGTTGGATCGCTTTTGACTCATCTTTGTCAAGTAAGGATACAGATTTAGAACACCTCAAATGTGAGAGCAGTACTCCATATAAGGACAAATCAATCCCTTGTATGAACGGAACAACTGTTCAGAAGAGAAGTTATGACATCTAAACAGGACACCCAGTTTCTTAGAGGCAAACTTAGGTATTCCTGTAATGTGGGGTTTCCAAGAAAGAGTGGATATCGCAGTAATACCAAGTATGTTCATTGAGTTAAGAGGTGGAATTACATAACCATCAAAGGAGAGACAAGAGTTGTGAGGAGTTTTCAATGGAGAGATGGGTAGAAATTGGGTCATGAAGGCATTAAACTTAACTAGATTTTGTGTACCTCACTGAGATATCCTGTCCAAGTCTGAGTTTATTGAGGAAGCTGTGTCAAGACGAGATGCAGATTGAGTGAGAGAAGTGGGAGCAGAATTGAAGGATGAGGATGAATGCAGTGTTAAGTCATCAGTGTATGAGTGCATTGGATTGTTTGTGGAAGAGAGGAAATCATTGAAAAAACAAGAGAAAAAGTGTAGGACAGAACCTCAACTAACTGGTCCTTTAACCCTGCTAAGCCTAATAATCTTGCTTTTATTCAGTCTTGCTCTTATTCACATTCACAATCAACCCTCTCCTTTCACACACACACTTCCAAACTCAGTCACCAGCTTCAGCAGTTTCTCACTCAAATCTGCCACCAGTGTTGTATCATCAGCAAACAACAATTGACACGCTTCCCAGGCCTTCTCATCCCCCACAGATTGTATTCTTGCCCCTCTTTCGAAGATTTGCATTTAGCTCCCTCAACACCCCATCCATAAATGTATTAAACAGCCATGGTGACATCACACACCCCTACTGCATACCAACCTTCACTTGGAACCATTCACTCTCCTCTCTTCCTACTCATACACAAGCCTTACGCCCTTGATAAAATCTTCTCATTGCTTCTAGCATCTTTCCTGCCACATCATATGTTCTTAAGACTTTTCATAAAGCATTTCTATCAACCCTATCATATGCTTTCTCTAGATCTATAAATGCACACCATCTGTTTTTCAAAGTATTTCTCACAAACATTCTTTAAAGCAAATGCATTATCCATGCATTCATTACCACTTCTGAAACCACACTGCTTCTTCACAGTCTGATTCTCTGTATATGCCATAACCCTCTCAATCAGTGCCCTCCTATGCAACTTGCCAGGTATACTCAACTACTTTATACCACTGTAGTTTGAACACTCACCTTCATCCCCCTTACTTTTATATAATGGCTTTATAAATGCCTTCTGCCAATCCTCAGGTATGTCAACATGATCCATGCATCCGAGCTTGCATTGAAAATCTTTACTAACCAATCAACAACAAAGTCACCCCTTTCTTAACAAATTCAATTGCAGCACCATCCGCTCCAGCTACCTAGCCATATTTCATCTTATGTAAGGCTTTTACCACTTCTGTACTCTTTGCTAAATCACTCTCCATGACTCTCTCACTTTGCATACCACCCCTACCCAGATACCTTACATCTGCCACTCTATGTTCAAACACATTTAACAGTCCTTCAAAATACTTATGACTTCCCTTTTGTCCCCTTCATCGATGTTCCCATTTGTTCTCTTTTGTCTTTCAAACATTAATTACCTCATTCCAAAATATCTGCTTATTCTCCTTAAAGTTTACTGATACTTGTGCACCCCAACTCCTATCTGCCCTCTTTTTCAACCCCTGCACCTTCCCCTTGACCTCCAACTGCTTTCTCTTATACTTCCCATATTAATCATTTGCACTCTTTCACCATAAGTACCACCCAATTGCCTCTCTTTTCTCTTTCACTGGCAACTTTACTTCTTCATCCTACTGCTCACTACCCTTTCTAATCTGCCCACCACCCACCTTTCGTATGCCATGTGCATCTCTTCCACATGCCAGCGATGTTTCCCTAAATACTTCCCATTCCTCACCCACTCCCCTTGCATCAATAACTCTCACCTTTTGCCATTCTACACTCAATCTCTCTTGTTATTTCTTGACACAAGTCTCTTTTCCAGGCTCACTTACTCTCACCACTTTCTTCTCACATACATTGTTTCCTCATTTCTAAAACCTATAAATCTTCACCCTCGCATCCACAAAATAGTGATCAGACATCCCACCAGTTGCCCGTTTTGGCACATTTACTTCCAAAAGTCTCCCTTTTAAATGTTTCTTAATTGATATATAATTCAGTAATATCTGCTGACCACCTTTCCTACTCACATATTTAAAAAAAAAAAAAATGTATTCCCTGTCACCAGTCCTTTTCTGGCACAACTCCTCAAGCTGTTCACCATTTCCATTCATAACAGTGAATGCCCCATGCACCCCAGTTTATACCCTCGACTGCCACATTATTCACCTTCGCATTTCAGTCACCCATCACGATTATCTGGTCTATTACATCAAAACTACTGACACACTCACTCAGATGCTCCCATGATCTTCTAGTGGCCAGGTGCATAAGCGCTAACGTTCACCCATCTTTCACCATCCACTTTCACTTTTACCTACATCAATCTAAAATTTACTTCCTTACACTTTATCACACACTCCCACAACTCCTGCTTCAGGAGAATTGTTACTCCTTCCTTAGCTCTTGTCCTCTCACCAACCTCTGACTTTACTCCTAAGACATATCCAAACCATTTTTCCTCTTTACCCTTGAGCTTCATTTCACTCAGAGTCAGAACATCCAGATTTTTCCCCCAAACATGCCACCTATCTTTTCTCTCCTCTTATCTTGGTCACATCTACATATTTAGACACCCCAGCTTGAGCCTTTGAGGAAGATGAGCACTCCCTTCATAGCTCCTTCTGTTCCTTCTTTTAGGAATTGAAATAATAGAAGGGCAGGGTTTCTAGCCCCCTGCTCCCACCCCCATTAGTCAACTTCCATGCCACACTGGGAATGTGGAGGTAGAATGCTTTCTTCCCAACCCCAGGAGTAAACCTGGTAAGGAAGTTTTGAATGTGGACGGTGTACAAAATCTAAAAAGTTATATGATTATTTGGAGGGGTCAAGAGATAAAACCCCTCAAGTGTAGATCATCCTTCATAAGCAGTATAAATAGGTAATTGTGCACACCCCAAAAAAAAAAAAAAAAATCTTTTCCGTAAATTCATAAGGAGTCACTTGTCAGCTAAGGAGTAGCTAATCAGGCTAAGGGATTCAAAGGGAAAAATTGTAAAGGATAATGTAAGGACACATTAGGAACTGAATAATAAGTTCAAAAATATTTTCACATTGGAATACACTATAGCCCCAGCACCACTGAGATGGAATGGGGAGGAGGTTTTGGAAATCATTGAGATTTAGAAGTGATAATCGCAGAATATTAAAAGGATTTGATCCGTACAAGGATCTTGTTCCTGATAAGATTTCACCATATGTGCTCAAGATGTATGCAGGCACACAAGGTTACTGTTCAAGATGCCACTGGAGAAAAGCAAAGTGCCAGTGGAATGGAAAAAACAACTTCATTCCTGTATATGAGAAAGAAAACTGGGAAGAGGCGTTGAACTTCAGACTGGTCTCACTAATGAATGTAGTGTTTAAGGTTCTAGAAAAGACTATCTGAAAGTACATGGATTACTTTCTACAGAGAATAAATTTCCTAACTGACAGACAGCATAGTTGAAGGGAAAGGAGTCATGTGTAACAAACTCGGAAAGTTTTCTAAGAGAGTAAGCTCAGCCCAGGATAAATGGTAAGGCTGGGTGGACTATATGTATCTGAACTGCCAGAGAGCATTGGGCACTGTACTACATGGGAGGTTGATTATGAAGCTGGATTACTAGGAAGGAATACGGGGGAAACTCCTACAATGGATAGAATTTTATCTCAGTGAGAGAAAGAAAGAATGTATTCTAGAGGAGCCTTTTCTGCAAGGATTGAAGTGATCAGTGGAATGCCACTGGATTCAGTTTTGGGATCATTACTCTTCTTGATATGTTTTAATGACAAGCTTGAAGGTATGAAATCCTACCTGAATATGTTTGCAGATGCTGCAAAGGTCATGAAGGAAGCCGGTAGTGAGGAAAAATTCATTAGCTTACAAGGAGACCTAAACAAACTCCAGAGTTGGTCTGAAACATGGGTTGATAGAATTTAACCCAAGCAGATATAAAGTAGTAAGGATGGGACAAAGAGAAAGTTGACCCAAGTTTGAGTATTGCCTTACAGGAAATATGCTTCAAGATTGTGTGTGTGAGAAGGACTTGGGTGTCAGTATCATCCCTAGCCTGTCAGCAGAGGGACTTGAAGGACAGTATCATCTTTAGCCTCTCACTTGAGTCCCATGTGCAGAGAATAGTAAGGGAGACAAACTTTGTGCTGGCAAATATCAGCATAGCTTCAATTATGTGGATAAGGAAGTATTTGGGAAGCTAATCATATCCAGTATGTGGCCAAAACTTGAATATGCTTCTCACAATTGGTCAGTGCAGCTAAAGAAGCACAAAGGGCTTGTTGAGAGGTCCAGAGGAGAGCAACAAAGATGGTACCAGAATTAAGAGAGCTAATTATAGGGAAAGGCTGGAGGTTTTAAATTCACCCACCTTGGAAGAGAGAAAAGTAGGGGAAACCTGATAGAACATTTAAGTTTTTAAAAGAGATCAGTGATGTGGACAGTGAACAGTTCTTCAATATATGTAGGGATTAAGGAACCAGAGGATGTAACATGAAATTTATAGAGAGACTTGTAAATAAAGATGTAAAGAAATACTTTTACAGTACAAAGGTGGTGGATGAATGGAACAGAGTGACTGAGAACATTATCAACATAGATAAAATGCATAGATTTAAGAGATTGTATGATAGATGAAAATGTTCAAGAGATGAAGCCCCACAAGAAACTACCTCCCAGTATAGTACAAGTAGGTAATTACACACACATGGCAGACATGCAGATACCATACATGATTTGGAGAATGTACGATGTTAGAGAGTTTTTGAGATGAAGTCCCAATAAGTGTAAACCTTCTTCCCTGTACAATAAAACTATATAATTGCACACACACACACACACACACACACACACACACACACATAAACATGCATACACACACACGCACACACACACACATGCACACACACACACGCACGCATGCGCACACACATGCACGCACACAAACATGCACACACAAACACGCACACACGCGCACGCATGCACACACACACACACACACACACACACACACACACACACACACACACACACACACACATGGATGGACGGAGGGATAGATGGAAGGGGGGGTGGTAAACTGTCTGTATCTGGACAACCAGAAGGCATTTGCACTGTACCACATAGGAGGCTGGTAATGAAGCTGGATAAGCAAACAAGAATAAGGGGGAAAGAAGATTTTGAAACTTTTTTCTGAAAAGAATGATACGTATTATTCTTACTTGCATTGTGAAACTATCAAATAAATGCTGTAAATATTCGAGTTGGAGTTCACCAATTATGGAGACTTTTTTGTCGTGGCCACACCCTTGAGGGTTTCCAGAGAGAAAGGACTTCAGAAATATAAGTAGATTGACAGTTCAGGCTGCAACACTGCCAGGCATATGATACATCCTCCCTAATGGTGTGTTATATAGAGATCTCTGTATGCAATCATGTTGTAATTCCCAATGATATACTTTCCATTATTTTTAAAGATTTTTTTTTTCCATACATATTTGCCATTTCCTGCATTAGCAAGCTAGTGTTAAGAACAGAGGTCTGAGCTTTTGAGGAAAAATCCTGACTTGGCCCCCTTCTCTGTTCCTTCTTTTGGAAATGTGAAAACAGGAGGTATTTTGATGGTTAAGGTACAGCTGAGTTGAAAAAAATATGGGCAATTTGGAAATGTTAAGATACCAGTAAATAGTTGTTTCACTGCTCCATTATTTACTGCACCCAGGATTTTTAAATGCCCCATGCTATATATGGTTTACTTGCAGCCAGTTTCTAGAGTATATGGGGCATATTGCAAATCATCTGTTGATGGGTTAAAAGGAACAGCTCAACATGACTTGTGCTGTAAGATGTTTTAAACATTTAAGTACTAACTTTTCATCTTATATTGGTTCAGTTTCAGTCTTACACAGTAACTGCATGACAATGACTGGTTGTGGTCATATATATTTGAATAAAGCAGGGGAGATTTGTTAAGAATTGAAACAAGTGTGATATAATGTAACATAACTAATGTGTTGAATTCTTATCAGTTTTTCAGATGGTTTAAATTAAAGCTGAAATTGGAGTACAGAAGTAAAATGCATGAATGTACATGATTTATACATTATGGAGGAATGGAGTAAAGGATGTTTTGATATGTTAGGGCTTAAATATTGGAAGTAATGTCTCATCAAAAAAAAGTTTCACTCCAAAGGAGTCAGGTTTCCCTGCTGTTGGAAGTATCACAGCCTTTGCCAGCATGATCCCTCAGAAAGAGGCCTTGGGTAACACCAGGACTCTTTCACTGAAATTGGTCCTAGGGTCTATATAATATCTATCTACATCTCTGATGCCCATCAGTGACATGGTCATAGCAAAAGAGTCTCCACTCCATCACATACACTATGCCATGCTTTCTTCCACCATTTTTCTGACCCCAGTATTCTTCCAGTTTGTATGTCCATGTCACAGGTGATCTTTATCTCACACAACCCCTTTAATTGTACTCTCATACACTCTCCTTTTAAACTCCCAGCCTTGCATTCTTTCCACATGCCTAAACCACTTCCAAGTATTATGTTTTATCCTCTCAACCACTCCACAATTCATTCCTTTTGCATTTTCTGCCGTACCACATCTCTCATACACCCTTTTATTTCTTTCTTAATTCTTCTAGGTATACCACATGTTCCTTTCAAGTTGTTCATTTCAACATCCTGGATTCTTCACTTTTGTGACTCATTCCATGTCCATGTTTCAGCTGCATAGGTCAGAGTTGGGAGGACTATGCTGTCTCTAAATCCTCTCTTCACTTCCACACTTATACCTCTACCCTTCATCATAATAATTATTATATTAAGGGACCCAATGACTTTTGTACCCTGTACTGCTTTCTCACTTATCTCTCCTTCCATATCACCAAACTTACCCAAGACAACTCCTAAATACTTAAGTTCTCTCACCTCTCCCAGTCTTTCTCCCCCCATATCCAGAACACAGTTTAGTACACAGTTAAGCGTAGGTTGTAGTTGATGGGCAGCCAGTGACCAGTAAAGTATTATACAAGTACTACCTGTTTGGGTATAGTAAGGGTTTAGTGACTGCTGTGTAGTGAGCCAGCACTTCAGTGGGAATCAAGATGGACTCATCTGATGCAGATAGCTGTCTTTTCTTTTTGCCTCACCTACACTCGGACTAATAGCATTGTCCACAATTATACATTCTCTCCTTGTCATACGTAACACTTAACACTTGACTCACACAGCTCATTCTTTGTAACTCTAGATTTTCACATGGTTAGCACTATGCGCTAGCCCTGCCTTTTGGCAAAATGGTAGGAGCAATGGATGCAAGTAGTAGGTAGGAATATTTAGGCAGGAGCATTACATAGAAACATTAGGCTGAAGTAGTAGTCAGGAATTTTAGATGTCTTCAGTTGAAAGATTAGGCAGGAGCCTTCGCATACACTGCGCTAGAGTTGCCCTCTGCCAGTGGCTTGTTAAGGGTGAGGAGCTGAAGGCTAAGAAGTGGCAATGAAGTTCAGTAGTTATGGAGACTCTATTGCCATGGCCACCCTATTAAGGGAGTTCCAAGTGGGAACAGGCATCAGAGAAATAGATTGATAGAGGAAACAAAGGATGCATGTCAGAGGAGCCTTTTCCAAATAGGTTGAGAAAACCAGCAAAGTGCCACAGGGTTTGGATCTACAACTATTATTCTTCTTGATCTACATTAATGGCTTGCTTGAAGGTATGGAATCATACCTGAATATGTTTGCAGATGATGCAAAAGTTGCAATGGAAGTGAAAAGGGAAGAGGATTGTATTAGCTTACAAGGGGACCTTAACAGACTCCAATATTGGTATGAAATGTGGTCGATGAAATTCAACCCCAGCAAATGTAAATTAATGAGGATTGAAAAAAACTAAAGATAGCTTTAGTATGATTACTACCTAACAGGAAGTGAGCTTCAAGATTCTGTATGTGAGAGGGACCTGGGAGTAGACATCGTAGCCAGTGTTCCTTATTAGGAGAACAGCTAAGGAGATAAACTGTCTTCTGGCTAATGTCATAATAGCTTCCAAGTATATGGATAAAGAAATATTTAGGAAAACTATAATATGCTTCTCAGGTTTGGTCACCACACATAAAGAAACAGAAAGAAGTTATTAGTAGGTAGTAGTTGGTAGGCAGCCACCAACCATGGAGGTATGTTATTGGTACTTTCTGCTTGGGCATGGAGAGGGTTAGTGATGGCTGCACTTCAGTGGTAGTCAGTTTGCACTCCTCTGACCCTGGCAGCTGTCTTTTCTTTCTGCTTCACCCACATGTGGACTGCTGGCATTTAGTCCACCTTTGGACAAAATGGTAGGAGCAGTAGATAGAAGTTGTAGTTAGGAATGTTAGACAGGAACATTAGGTAGAAATGGTGGTTAGGAGCATTTAGGTGAGAGCATTAGGTAGAAGTTGTAGGTTAGAACATTAGATGTGGATTATTAGTTAGGAGCCTCTGGAAATGCTGCACTAGAGTTGCCCTATGTCATTGGCCTGTTAAGGATGAGGCACTAAAAGGCTAAAAAGTAGCACTGGAGTTCACCAGTTGTGGGGACTCTTTTGTGTTTGCCACCCCCTTCAGGGAGTTCCAAAAGGGAACAGGCATCAGAAATAAAGATAGGTAGATAGAAGAACACATTGAGAAGGTCCAGAGGAGTGCAACAAATACAGTACTAGAATTTTGAGAGTGAAGATACAGGAAAAGGATAAAGTCTTTAAATTTACTCTCCTTGGAAGAGAGAAGAGTGAGGGGTGACCTGATCACAACCTTTTATGATTTTAAAAGAAATCAGTGAAGTAGACTATGGTCAGTATTTAGAGAGATGTATGGATAAAGGAACCAGAGGAAATAACATGAAACTTTATAAGAAACTTGTAAATAAGGATGTAAAGGAGTACTTTTAAAGTACGAGATTGATGGATGAATGGAACAGAATGACTGTGAACATGGTTAGCATAAGAGTACATAAATTCAAGAGGTTGCATGGTAGGAGAGAATGTTCAGATGGAGCCCCATGAGTATAAAACTCCTACCCTGGACGGTAGTAATAGGTAATTACACACACACTTATGACTGAGGACATTGTTGATGCAGACAGCATAGATGAATTTAAAAAGTTGTATGACAGTAAAAAATATTTAAGAGATGAAGCCCAACGCCCGTAAAACTCCCTTCCCCTACTTGGTTATTACAGATATGTAATTACACACATAGACTCCCTTATTGTTTGTAATGTACTGATGATGGAGGGATTCAGTTGCAGGGAAATTGATTGGAAGAATATAGATGCTCATGGATGAAGGGGGGTATGGAGATACAAGTTCCTCATGTGTACCGGAGAACTTCTTCAAGGTGTCATAGAGCACAGATCTAGGTGGGACAACACACCATCGCTGCTTGACCTTGTCTTTACACAAAATAGCATAGAAATAGAATACATCTGATAGGAAGCTTCTTCAGGAAAGAATGATTAGGTAGTAATTGATTTTGACCCTGTGAAGAAGTACACTAAAGGGGGCTCAGAGCTTGGTGGAGCAATATGCTAGAGGGGGCTCAGAGTTTGGTGGTGCAGTATGCTAGAGAGGGATCAGAGAAAATGCAGGACCCTCAGAGGACATACATTTGTGGCATCTGTATAGCTAATCAAGTTCTTTGAGTGTTAGGTTAGGGGAAGGAGTCATACAACAAGTGCATAGACCAGTGCTATGGTAGGTTCTGTAAAATATACTATGAAGAAGCCAAGACATGAATGCCATGGAACACTAAAAGTGAACAAAGAATGAAATGGAAATAGGAATGCTTAAAATGAAATGCTAGAAAGCTATAGAACTCAAGGATATAGTTTGATGAGGCACAAATGTTATAAGAGCTGGCCAGCATTAGAAAGATGCATGAGAGCAAAGGATGAGTACTGCAAGAAATGGAGGGAGGAGCAGAGAGGTATTGAAAAGAGCATTGCTGACAGTGAAAAAGACAACCTAAAGCTTTTCCATAGGTTCATCAGGAGCAAACTTTCAGGTAAAGAACAACTAATCAGGCAAGGGGACTTAAAGGGAAGAACTCTTGAGGAAGACAAGGAGGTATGTGAAGAGTGTAATGACATAGTCAAAAGTGTTTTCACAATGGAAGGTAATACTACTCCAGTATTTGAAAGATGGGAGGTGGAAGAAGTCTTTGAAAGTATGAAGATTAGCAGAAACAAAATAAGGAAAATCAGGATAATGAAACTACATGACCCTCAGAAGGCACACAAACTTAACAAAGTCTCTCCATTGTAGTAAAGGAATGCACTGAGTTACTTGCAAGATGTGGAAGAGGGCAAATGTCATGCCTACCTTTAAGAAAGGAGGCTGGAAAATGTTGCTAAACTATAGGCCTATCTCATGCATGAGTTTTGTGTGGAAAACTGTTGAAAAGATGATCAGGGAAGAAATAAATGAATGCACACAAAGGAGAAACGTTTTAACTGGGAGACAACGCAGCTTCAGAGAAAGGAGGTCTTGCATCATGAACATGTTAGACTTCTGTGACAGGGTGGGCTCAGTCATAGACCAAAGAAATGTATGGGTATACTGTGTGCTCTTAGACTCCCAGAAAGTCTTTGACACAGTACCCATCTGATGTTGATTAAGAAGCTAGAGGTACAGGTAAGAATAATGAGTAACCTTCTTTACTGGGTTGAAGAACAAATGGAACAAAGGATGCAGTTATGAGGTTCCTTCTCAAAATGGGCTGACAGTTACAAGTGGAGTGGCACAGGGCTCAGTCTTGGGCCCACTGTTGTTCTTGATGTAATGTAAATGACTTGTCAGAAGTACCAGGCTCACACCTAAACATTTTTGCAGATGATGCCAAGGTCATAGGAGAAATAAAGAATGAAAATGATTACACCAGCTTACAGGGGCATGTGAACAAACACCAAAGTTAGTCTCATAAATGGGTGATGGGATGTAATCCAAATAACTGCAAGGTAGTGAGGATAGGATACAGCAAAAGAAGACCTCTGTAGGAATACATCTTAGCAGAAAATAAGCCACAAGAATCTTGGTATGAAAGAGATATAGGGGTTGACATTGTAGCTAATCTGATGCCAGAGTTTCACATCAGGAGAATAGTGAAAGAAGCAGACTTACTCCTAGTAAATATTCTGATGCTTTAAGGTATATGGATAGGGAAATGTTTGGTAAGCTATTCACAATGTATATTACACTAAAGCTGGATCATGCCTCTCAGGTCTGACCTCTGCACCCAAAGAAATGCAAAGATATGAATGAGATGGCTGGAGAAAAGCAGCTAAGGTGATAGAGGAATCATGAGAGCTAATTACAGTGAGAGGTTGAAGGTTACACAGTTAGCCATCTTAGAGGAGAGAAGAAAGAGGGTTGACCTTATAACAACATTAGAATTCCTGAATCATCACGTACTGCTGCTGATACTATTCTGTAGTAATAGTAGTTGGTGGCAGGCAATAATCGACCAAGGTAGTACTGTCTTGGTTTTGGGAAGAATGGTGATGACGATGCAGTGGGCCAACATTATAGCATTTGTCATGAAAGCCCCTACAGGCCCATATCAACTTTTTTTTGGGAGCTTATTCCACATGTGTATTGCTATCATTCAACCCCACACCCTCTTTTTCTCATGCACAACACTTAACAACAACACAGAACACACACATATCTTTACTTTTTTTTCTTACTTTTCAGTATTTCGAATATGGAGTACGACCATCAAATAATTTTGCGGTGCTAATTCAGATCGGTGCCACCTGTTAAGAGGGGTTGAGCGGATCTCAAAGCCCACTTGACTGCCATCATGCTTGGGATTCGCTCCACTTCCATAGCTACAGCTCCTAGACCTGGTTCTTTTTCTATCCATTTCTGCAACATTTGCAGTCTTATTTCTAACTTTCCCTCTATTATACACCACCTGTTTACCTCCTTCCCTGATCTTTTTCTTCTGTAAAATCCAACTGCCCAAGACTGCTTCTCCTTTGCACTATCAGGTCTCTGATAATGTTTCAGCTCCAAGGGTGGAATTAGACCCTCTGTAGTACAAAGACAGCCATTGCATACCTCATGGATCTTGCATCTCCTAACTGGCTCAAAATCTTTCTTCCCTCTATTATGTTGTTACTATGTTTTGTTTACTTTCCCATCCCCATTCCTCTTACTATATACATCTCATCAGCTATTTGATTTCTTGCCATGAAGCACTGCTATCTTCACATCCATGTATTGAGATACTTTATGCTGGGGATTTCATTGTACACCATGAGGTTTATTATACTTTGACTAGTACAGTCCTGGTGGGGCAGAGAACTCTTATCTTTCTCTCCCTAACAACATGGAACAATTAATTAAACACCTTACCTAAGTTCCCGACCATCATGACTCTTCTAACACACTTGACCTCTTTTTTACCTCTAAATCATCCAGCTATTTATACACTATTTCTTCCCCCTTACAGTCCTTTAACCACAATCTTATTTCTGTTAATTCTAATTGGGCACACCCATCCTCTATCCCCCCTCAAAATGCCAACTTTGGCACTTTGGGAGAACTCAAAGGTTATCACTGCATGATTTTATTGACTTTTTCAGGAATTTGTAATGCTTCTCTGGTCTGGATGCCTCAAATTTCGCTGAATGCATAGCAAAAAGGTTACCTTGGCTGAGATGGTCATACATACTGTCTTCCAAATCTTTTTCTCCTCATTTGTGGTATGATTGCTGTTTCTCTGATATCTGTTGCATCATGTCAGACAGTGAGACTCTTCCCTTCCCTTATAATCCACTCCACTTTTATTTTTGCTCTTGATCATTGCAAAGCTGTTATCCAAAGAGCCAAGTGTGCTGTCATTAAAAGAAAGTGTGTTGACTTCTTTTACAGACAAATTATATTGGTCCTTCACCAAAAGCATCTGCAGTAACTTTTATAATTCAACCTTTCTTCCTCTTTTCCGACCTGATCAATCTGATGCTAACTGCTAACTCTCAAACTGAAACAGCCACTTTCTTTGGTACTTTGATTGCCTGAAACTTAACTTTTGTTGATTCAGCTTCTAATCCTCTGCTCTCATCTCCTCACATTGAACCTGTGCCATCTCCTATATTCTCCTTGTATGGTATCATCCAGGTACTCCCCCAGCTTCAGGTGGACAAGGCATATGGCACACTTGGTATGCCTCCTTGGATTCTAATGGAGAATGCCTCTAAGCTAGCACCAATCCTTGCTTACCTGTTTTGCCTCTCTGCTTACAACAAAGACTTTTCCATCTGCCTGTAAGCATACTTTGGTGCAGTCTATCCCTAAGAATGGAGATTTCTCTGAGCCTTCCAACTTTTACACCATAGCTCTCACTTCTGCTGTCTGCAAAGTCTTTAAAACTCTCCAAAGCTCTCTCTTTCTCAAACACTAGAATTCCATTCCCTTCTTTCAGATCATTGGTATTGATTTTGTTGAGTTAGGTCTACTGGTGATCTGTCCAGTGTGACCCATCTCTGGTCATCCTCTCTCTGGATTTTGATGAAACTTTTGTTATAACCCTCAACATCTTTGAAGCATTTAACAGGATGTGGCTGTCTTTGCTTTCTAAATGCCCTTCCTTGGGATTTACTACTTCTTACTTTTTCTGTGACGCATAGTTTCCTCTCTGACCATTTCACCATAGTAGCTGTCAATGGAGTGCCTTCTTCCTCTTATCCCATCAATATTCCAATCCTGTTCAATGTTCGGCTGATGATTCCATGATACATACTTCAACTAACTTTTCCTCCCCTGTTTCCTGTAATACTCATTCCCTTTCTCATACTGATCGTGTTTACTTTCTCACTTCAGACCTTTACAGCATTTGGAAGTGGTGATGTAGTTACGTTGTAAGGTTATAGTGCTAAAGTGCAATTTCTCCCTATATTTCTTTCTAAGAATTATTTGTTACCTATTACTCAATTTCAGGCATAACATATCAGGCATAACCATATTCTAGGCACTTTCCCAGAAACCTCACATATTCAACATTTCAAAGTCTGGCAAAGTCTGGGGTTCATCCTCCATCTCTATGTTAGCAACAGTGGAATCAAAGGCCTTGTCTCATTATTACTGTTGGTGTCACCTCTCTTCACCCTTTCATTTACGTATATTGTGATGCTGCTGCTCTATTCTCATGAATTGGTCTCGTGTCCCAACCCTTAATAACTGGACCCATGACATGCACTTACCTATTGCACCCAACAGCTCGTGTAGAGACCAGCCACTCGAGGATTGGTAATTATAATTTTTCTTTATTATTTTCACTGAGACAGCACGGACAGCTGAGGCCCTAATCGAGGCCATCCCATTAATGCTATATGGGCTGAACCAGGGCATGTGAAGCATCTGGGGTAAACCACGGAAAGGTCTGTGGGGCCTGGATATGGAAAGGGAGCTGTGGTTTCAGTGCATTACACATGAC
>JAYMFT010257710.1:0-10811 GCA_038088735.1 Panulirus argus
CACACACACACACACACACACACACACATATATATATATATATATATATATATATATATATATATATATATATGTAGATAGATGGATATATAGGTAGATAGACTGATAGATTATGATAGCTTTCCGAAAGTAGGAAGAAAGGAAGGAGGTCATGCGAGAATTTTCGTTAAACGCGCAGTTGTTCTATCCTCGACGCTCCCTAACTCAGGCAGGAAATGGCGTGGAGGTATTTACAGAGATATGTTTTAGGGTAGTCTAAAGATCATAGGTAGAGGAGTCAGGTTATAATACCGTTGATTATTTCTTTTTATGGCAACTTTGTTGTATTGTTGATTACATTAATATTGTAAATCCTGTCACTTATGATAAATGTTGGGAGCTATTTATAGAAATAATTAATTATTATGTCATACGATGATTAGTTCAGAATTTATCATTTAAAGTTTGCGTTCAAAAGTTTCTTGTATTTCATGTTTATATATTTGCATAGCTTCAGAGGAAGTTTATATATATATATATTGTTCTGATTTTCTTGTTTGTTAATAAATGTTCCAGTTGGAAACTTACAAGTCTTTCTCTCTCCCACCAGTATATCGAAACGAAAAGATTTGTCTCCATAACCATCTTACAGGCAGTTCATATTAACATATGAGCGTGTAAGTACACTTTTATAGACCTACTGCACCAATCAAGGCAACTCTTGTGTACATCCAACCGTTGTTGCTGATGCTTTGATTCAGACCATATTTGAAACATCACACTCTGTTTAGTTTCATGCATGATATTGGGTGGTGATTTATATCTCAACAGTGGTATGTACAAGCGTCTTATATATTTTTATGAAAATGTAAAAAGTCAATTGATTATAACGAGTTAGCGAGATGGCACCAGGAACAGATGAAGAAATGGCTTTATCCGCTTACATCGACACTCTAGCTGTTATCCATACTGAACTGAGACAAGAACCCCCTATCCCATAACTAGGACCCCACAGACCTGTCTTCGGTTTCCGTTGGCCGCTTCATAAGCCCTAGTTCAGTCCATAGACAGAACGTTGTCCCTTGTATACCACATCACTCCAATTTGCTTTATCCTTTCTGCGTCCCACATCCTCCAGATGTTCAGGCTCCAAACCCTCAAAACGTCTTTCATTCCATCCTGACACCACCTCTTTGGTTTCTCCCTTTCCATTTTTCTCTCCATTTTAGACGTAAACACACTCTTAGTCATCCTCTCCAGAAGAAGTAAAAGGAAATCGATTTTGTGCTTTCGTAAACAATGAGATGGTGCTGGCTAAGTCTACTTGTCTTGATGGCAATCATCGCCACTAATTGTAATGTATTGTGAGGTGATGGCCACGCCTGAAATATTGTAGCCAGTGTGTAGTAGTTTTGATGATGGTCAACATCACCATCACTTATAACCTGAGGTCAAATCAAGATATGATCCTAATCTTGTTATGATGTCCACTTTATGCATTAAAGATTCAAGCTTTCTAGATCATCTGCATTTTGACGACCCCATCTTGGGATATCGTCAGCATTTCATGTAGCATTCTTATCTCTCCCTGCTGGCGGCCCTTGATGCCAAGGGTCTCTCGTGTATTATATTCATTACTAATATTTACTTTTCTATCATTGGCAGCTCCTGGCGTTCAACACAAGAACGTGATATGTGCCTCGCAAGCTCCGCTCACTGACAACTTGCCACAAAAACGAATTGTAGCAGTGTGAAGAGCCATACAACAAGAAGAAGAGCAACATACGATGATTATACACTCAACAGCAATAAGCATACAAATAATCAACAGAGATATCTCTAATGTCCGATATGCAGAGAGGACTTGGAAGTACATTACCGCCATTTGGAGTGTATAGGAACAATAGCAAAAGAAACAGAAGGAACAGCACTGATATCAACAGTAAAGTGACAGCAGCATCGAAAAGATACGTTAAACACAGAAACAAAGTCGAACCAAACAGAGGAAAAGGTTTTACCACGAGTGAAAAGGACCGTAGCTAATGTTTCATGCAAACTGGTCATAATGTACATTGAAATTATGTTATCAATAGCCTCACTTAGTTTTTACTCGCACCCTAGTTAAGGGTTAAAGTAGATGAATTGTTAATGATATATACATGAAAGCCCTATAACCAAGGCAGACTCCAATATACGTGTGTGTAAATATATATTTATATATATATTTTCTTTTCCTTTTTCAGAAACCATGTCCTCGGACTTTAGTAATGATAGATGTGTTTCTCCTTGATTGATTTAAGACTGTTGTTTCTTTGACGATGAGTGTCGGTGCATGAGTAATAGGCTGAAAGATCGACAGCAAACACAAGTATCAGAGAACAGTGTCAGGATCGTAACCTTCTGGGAAGTGGATGCAGAGGGACTACTGAACTGTTATTTGTAAGAGTACTGAGAACACCAGTAAGTTGGGAGGGTTATAGATCGTAAAAACCCCCTGAGAACTCCCGTGGTTAGCTGGTTATGCTGGTTTGTTAAACGGGCGTCATCTGTGGACCGCAGTATAATCACAAGACTGCATCATGGACGACAAACAGCTGACGTGTTCAGAATGTCAAAAGACCTTCTGTCGTAGGAGTAGTTTGATGCGGCACATGAATGTCCATACAGAAGGGAACTCGTATGCATGTTCGTGTTGCCTGAAGACCTTCTTTCGGAGGAGCACTTTAGTGCGGCATATGAAGCTTCATACAGGAGAGAAGTCGTATAACTGTTCTTACTGCGTAAAGACCTTCTCTCGGAGGAGTAATTTAGTGCGGCACATGGAAGTTCATACAGAGGAAAAGCCACATGAATGCGCACAATGCCAAAAGACCTTTTCCCTCAAGGGTAATTTACAGCAACATATGAAAATTCACACGGGAGAGAAGCAATATGACTGTCCGCTGTGTGAAAAGACTTTCTCTGTGAAGGGCAATTTTATGTGCCATTTAAAGATTCACGCAGGAGTGAAACCATATGAATGTTCACATTGCCGAAAGACCTTCGCTCAGAAGACTAAACTAATAGGGCACATGACGCTTCATACAGGAGAGACGCCTCATAGTTGTGAAATCTGCCAAAAGAAATTCACCCAAAAGAATAATTTAGTAAGGCACATGAATGTCCATACGAAAGAGAAGGTATATGAATGTTCAGAGTGCTCAAAGGCCTTCTCATACAAGAGTAGTTTAGAGAAGCACATGCCAATTCATACGGGAGAGAAGCCGTACGAATGTTCCTATTGCCCAAAGACCTTCTCTCACAAACGATATTTAGCGGAGCACAGAAAAGTTCACACAGGAGAGAAGCCGCACGAATGTTCTCTCTGCAAAAAGACCTTCGCACAAAGGAGCCATTTAAAGAGTCACATGAATATTCACACAGAAGAAAAGCCATTTGAATGTTCACAGTGCCTAAAGACCTTCTCTCAGAAGGGCAGTTTAACGCAGCACATCAGAGTTAATACGAGAGAGAAGCAGTATGAATGTTCACAGTGCCAAGTGACTTTCGCCAGTAAATGCGCTCTCATGGTGCACGTGAAGACTCATGTAGGATAGAAGCCGTGCGATTTGTCCACGGAGACGAACGATCTTCTGTCACAGTAGCGCTTTTGGCAAAGCACCTACGTATTCATGCAGGAGAGAAGCCTTATGAATATACACAATGCTATAAGAGATCTCCCGGAGGAATGATTGATTTCGAGCAGGACACGGCTCTTCATACAGATGGTGTTCACTACATGTTCTTATGACCGGATAACATTTTTATTATTATTTTTTTTTTGAGGAGTCCATAGCGTATTACATCACTCTACATACATTTACATGCAAGGGAATACTTAATGACGAAATGAGCATATCTTTCTTTTTCTGGATTTTTTTTTGTTTTTTGTGTGTGTGCGTACTCTTGAAAGATGATACGGAAATTAATCTATACGAATGTTCACTCTGTCATGATACCAGCCCAGAGGGTTAATACGGTGCATCGTAAAGGCGTTCACACATGACAAAGTACAGGTGATTGTTTAAAGTGCTAGAATATACTTTCTCTAGTACGAGTGTCACAGTGCAGTGCATTATAAGTTCATAAAGGAAAGAAAATCATGTGAATATTCAGTCCCAAAATACGTTCTCCATTCTCCAGGAGGATGCTTTTAGCCTGGCACATAAACGTATATGCAGAGGATTGCCAACAGGATTTCTCACAACGCCAAAAGACATTGTTTCAGAGATGACTTTGGTGTACCAAAAGACTCTTCATATAGATTGAAATCATGTCACATGTCACTCTGCCAAAAGACCTCTCTTACAGATGATTTGGTAGAGAGCATCTCGCGGTTGTTGATGATACAAAATGTAGTCAGTGTTCTTCCCAAGATGCCCTTCAAAGAACAGATGGACGACATTGATACGATTAAGGGAGACTTCTTACTCTTACCAAGTTAATTTCTGTGTGGAAGATAAAGACCTTCCTTCCACTAATATGCATACACTATAGCCAAACATACAACCATTCTGGGATTTACCAGGCAGCAAAGCGACTAATCTGGGAGACAAGGAACGTTACTTTGGGTCTCCCGATTAGCTAAGTTAGTTGTGGTCTGTTCCGAGAGACACTTGAGACCTCCATCATTTATTTCAGTAAATTGTTGAAACAGATGCAAAAGAAAATCACTCCTGGACGCGCAAATATTTTACAGTGACCGACTTTGTAAAAAGGTACTCCCATCTTAAATGGTTGTTATGGATTTGTTACCGAACTAATCAATTTATCACTCTCTTTACTTTATATATATATATATACACACACACACACACACACATATATATATATATATATATATATATATATATATATATATATGATGTGTGTGTGAGAAAAAATACTGATCACATATCTACTGCCGCGGCAGATGGCGACACAGACCGGGGTAAAAGGCGGTGTCTGGAAATTGTCCTCTCTTGTGTCATAACTTTCTGGAAGTGGGACAGAGGAAGGTCCCAAGCGATAATTTCTCATCAGACGCTCAATTCATCTGTTCCCGACACTCTCTCGCTATGGTCGAAAATGGCTCGCTGGTATTAAAAGAGAAGTATGTATATATGTTAAATGGTAAAAGCTTAGGGAAAAGGTTATTTACTGTTGTATGTTTCACATGGCAAAAATTTGAGTGATGTATTGTTGATGGTACCAATGATGTTACTCTTTTCATTACTGACAAAGGTTTGTTGATATTTAGGCAAATAGTTATCAGGTCTGCCATTCCACTGATTTCTTCACAGTTTTAACCATATGATTGCTTTAAATGATTCCCCTGTTTCAGTTTTATATTTTCGCAGACCATCATTGCAAGTTTATATATTTTGTGCTCATTGTTGCTTATTAATAAATGTCCCAGCTGGAAACCAAGAAGTTTTTCTCTCTCCCACTATTATATATCAAAATAGTAAATAAAAGTTTTCCCCTCTACAACTTGGGTACACAAACTTCGTATAAGTGTATGAAGTTATGTCACAAGAACATGAGAATGCGAATACCCTGAGGTAAATCTATTGGACCACTGAAGGTAACTAGTGTGTCCATTCTGCCCTTGTTATGGACATGTGTGTGTGTGTGTGTGTGTGTGTGTGTGTGCACTCTGGCTGATAGGACATGTGGACACCTGAAGAACTTTGGACTCGCTGCTGGATGAATACTGATGCCGTACAAGAAATTATTCCTTTATTACTGATAAGCTGTGTACAGTCAACAAAATAATTGCTGACACTCGCCTAGCGTTACTTTTTGAAATACAAGGCGAAGAGTTCTGACGTATTCTCCTGGATCTCACCACGTATTGGTAAGCGTTCTATTTTCACTTTGCGATGACCATGCACAAGACGCAAGAGCTATTGGGTATAATTAAGAAGGGCGAAGATATTTTCCAACATCGGAATTACCAGATACTCATATATTTCTACTCTCTTTTATATTGAATACTTTGTGTTTTTATGTATAAAATGTATTGAGTGTCTGATACCTGAGGAATCAAAAAATAAGAAAAAATGAAATGAATATATCAAAATGAAATATACATTTCATAACAAAAGCAATGCAGTTATATTTCAGTGTAGTCCTTACATTTCATTCATGTTTCATGGGAATTCTCGTTATTATATCTGTATTCCGTTCTCTGCAAGTTCTTCTTGATGTACTGCATGGTTACAAAAGTCTGTTTCAGTTATGCAAATTTTTTTAAATTCAGATTTGTATTTCTTAAACATTTCTGGTCGTTAATGCTCTGATTTTCTGCGATTATACTTCTTGATACTTTTGTTTTAAAGATTTAAGTCAAGGAACTCAGCATGAATGGGGAATTTTATAATGTTTAAGATATACAACAAATAATTAATAGTACAGGTCTTACCGAAACAACCTGAGTGACTTACCTCATTTCAAAATTCATCGAACCTGTGGGTATCACACACACACACACACATACACACTAACACACACACACACACACATTATAGCAGCCGCCATGGCGGGAGCAAAAGCATACCCTAATCAAGGTCATCTGGGATATGAATGAAAAATAAATATTATGAAAAAAAGAGGATGTAGGAGATTAACTTGAGCTCCTCCGGTGTTTGCAGAGCTGCTTTTAGAAGATGGAAAGTGTACAGAAAGAGGAAGAGTTAACAGAAGGAAGAGAACTCCTCAGCTTCGCTGTTCGAGAAAAAGAGGAGGTATCATAACGGTCCATCGTAGAGTGGTTGGCCCCCTCAGAATAACTTTAGGAAGTGGAGCCAGTCGTGCACAGTAAAGTCCAGGCCATTATTATTTGGACACAGGCACACAGCTCTTCATTCCTTTATCAATCTGAACACCTGCCTTCACTCTATACCTATTGTTTACATCAAGCCAAATACACTTCTTGGTTTTGTTAGATACGTAAATGCACTGATGATCCAATTCTAAATATCTGCTAACCAAGAGGTCTAGATCTTCTATAACTATTGTGTAAATTTTCCTTTCTGTTTACCTTATGATGGTTTCGGAGGACTTCCACCCCTGTAACTCGGTTTGGTGCTAGGCTGCCAAGTTGGTCCTTCGTTCACTTAGAGGCTTTTGGTGGCACGTATCGTAGAGCTACGTAACCATCACATCTCGGCATGTTTGGTACAGTTTATAGGTACAAGACCAGACTCCTTCTGAATTTCTTCTCTGAGCAGTCTACAGTGAAAAGGACTCTTGACAATGTATTAAAATTGATTGTGCGTGCCCCAGATGTTTGCAGTTGTTACTCAATGTGCTAACTGATGGTACTTTACTAACTGATAATTAATAGTTTCGTCTCTAAGGAACTACTATTTTGGAATGAGGTTTGGGAACTATGCATCCTAGGATTTTCCAAGAGCATTGATCATGTTATGTCTCTCCCATCTGCACTCCAGGGAGTACACAACCTCGGTGCTATCAGTCATTCCCATTAGATTTTATGTTCAAGTGTCAGTGCAGACTGTGAAAAACCTTTGCACACTTTCTGGCTCCCGTAATTTCACCTGTTTTGAAGGGTGATGTGTATACAAAGGAATATTCCAATCTAGAGATGATAGTCCTTTAAGTACGTCATCTGTGGATTCACTTCCCCTTTCTTGAAGATATCTTTTCCTGACGACCTCATCTTGGGATATCGTCAGCATTTCATGTAGCATTCTTATCTCTCCCTGCTGGCGGCCCTTGATGCCAGGGGTCTCACGTGTATTACATTTAATACTAATGTTTATTTTTCTGTCATTGGCAGCTCCCGGCGTTCAACACAAGAACGTGATATGTGCCTACGAACTCTCCTGGTTGACAAGCTGTCACAAGAACGAAATCTAGCAATTGTATGAGTGTGAAGAACCTCACGAGAAGAAGAAGAAGAAGAAGAACAAACGATAGTTATACAATCAACTACAGAACAAGGACAAAGGACCTATAAAATATAAAAACTAATGTTCAGATGTGAAGAAGAGGCTGGAAGTCGTTAAGGACATTAAGAACATACAGGAAAAGGGACATTAGAGACAAAAAGGTACAGCATAGATATCAACGTATAAAGTTTTCTTTTCTTATGTTGAAGGCTCCAGTCACGGGCATAAGTCCACATCAAGTCCGGGCCTTAAGTGATGATGATGTAAAAGATCAGTTACCGACAAGAACAAAGTAAAACCAATTAAAGAAAAAGATTTTACTACGAGTGAGAAGGATCGTTCTTGAGGTTCTCTACGATCAAGTTGGTTAAAATATTCACTGAAATTATATTATCATTTGCCACAATTCCATTTTAACTAGGACCGTAATTAAGGTTTAAAGGTATTAGATTGTTAATGAGAAACATTACAGCTATAAACCAAAGCGAATTTCGCTGCTTGTAATATATATATATATATATATATATATATATATATAGAGGCATGATATTTTTTTTCAGATGTCATGTCCTCACTTGGATTATTAAGAGACAGACGTGTTTTTACTCATACTTGCAACTGTTTCTTTTTTATGATGCATATTAGTATCCAGTCATAGGTTGAAAGATCTGCAGCCGTAAAAATCACACTTTCGCTGTAGGAGAACATAAATTCTTCTGGAAAGTGCATGAGGAGGGATTACTGCACCGTGATCTGTTATTATCGTTAGAATATCAATAGTTTGGGAGGATTAGGGATCGTAAACCGTGTTTAGCAGGCTGTAATGGGATGAAGTGTCTGGTGTTTTAACTCTGTGGGGTGATTAGGAGGTAGGATACCTAACCTTACAAGGAAGGAGGACATGAAACCGGGAGTTACCACGCTCGCCACCACCTCACACGGATTGTAAGAGGAGTCCACCTCACTATAGATAACACTGGGTGACCAGGGGAATGGTGAAGTCAAGAAAGGAGCCTAACTCACCGACCCTGTAAACTGTTCCAAAAACCTCACCACCTTCCCGGTGTCATTCCCTCCACCCTGAACATACGAGGTTGTCACGGGTGTCACAAAAGAGCGTCATGGAAGACAAACGATTGACATGTCCACAGTGCCAAAAAACCTACTCCCATAAGAGTAGTTTAGTGCAGCACATGAATGTTCATACAGGAGAGAAGTCGTATGAATGCTTGTATTGCCAAAAGACTTTCTTTCGGAGAAAGAATTTAGTGCAGCATATAAGACTTCACACAAGAGAGAGGCCATATGAATGCCCCCAGTGCCAAAGGACCTTCTCCCATAAGGGTAATTTGAATAAACATATGCAAGTTCATAGAGGAGAGAAGCCATTTGAATGTACGCTCTGTGAAAAGAGTTTCTCCGCCAAGAGCAATTTAATGAACCACTTGAGAGTTCACGCAGGAGTGAAGCCACATGAATGTTCACATTGCCCTAAGACCTTCTCTTACAAGAACGACTTATTAGATCACATTAGAGTTCATACAGGAGAGAGACCATATGGATGTGCACACTGCCAAAAGAACTTCACCCAGAGGAGTACTTTGATAAGGCACATGAATGTTCATACGGGAGGGAAGCTATATAAATGTTCACAGTGCCCAAAGACCTTCTCATTTAAAAGTAGTTTAGTGAAGCATATGCCAGTTCATACGGGAGAGAGGCCGTTTGAATGTTCTCACTGCCAGAAGACTTTTCCCAATAAGTGTAATTTAACGGAACACATGAAAGTTCATACAGGTGAGAAACCGTATGAATGTGCACTCTGTAAAAAGACTTTCACCCAAGGGAATCACTTAAAGGCTCACATGAGCGTTCATACTGGAGAAAAGCCATTTGAATGTGCAGAGTGCCGAAAGACCTTCTCTAAGAGGGGTAATTTAGTGCAGCACATGAGAGTACACACAGGAGAGAAGCCGTATGAATGTTCACAGTGCAAAAAGACCTTCGCCAATAAGTGCACTCTCATTCGGCACATGAAAACTCATACAAGTTAGAAGCCATATAATTGCTCGCAGTGTCAAGCGACCCCTCTGTTATAGTAGTGCTTTAGCTAAGCACATGACTATTCATACAGGCGAGAAACCGTATAAATATATGCAGTGCTATAAGATCTTTTCGAGGAGTGTTTGTTTTAAGGTATCATATGGCAATTCTTATAGGAGACGTGCCCAGTGAATGTTCATGATACCGGGTAGCCTTTCTTGGAGGAGTCCTTTTGCACAGTTTATGACTTGAGGAACGTCTCTCTCTCTCTCTCTCTCTCTCTCTCTCTCTCTCTCTTGTCGTGTTGAGGTTTTCTAAATTAACGAGGAGTCATCTCAAGGGATGAAATGGTGTGGTACATGGGGTTTCTGTATTGAATATGACGATTAAGGGCAGCACAAGCTTGAGTCTAATGCCTTAAAGGACTGAGCTTCTTACTCCAGAGGCACTGAAAGCGCCTGATATACAGAAACGAACTGTGATCTGTTCAGAGACGTTGTAAATCCACCTTTTTTTATTTTTACGTTCTCCAGTTATTCCTGCTTTGCCTATTTTGTGTGTATGACATCGTGTTCACATCTGTGAAAAAGGGTTTTGCAGAAACCGTGTATATCACGCTAGCATTTTTCTTTGCTTTCCAATGTCTCCGGTGATTATGATGGAACGATTTGGAAAGGCTTCATTTATCTGTCCTGAACCCATTTTGCAGTGAGGTACTTTCCTAAACGGATTCCATCGAATGAGGAAAGTTTCACACTGGAGTTCTGATGAAAATTCTAATGACGTGTATTTTCAGATGTCTTGGTCGTTTATGTACTTACATATGGATCCAGCACAAAACACTTGTGTAAT
>JAYMFT010257731.1:0-10811 GCA_038088735.1 Panulirus argus
TTGGCTTCCCTCCCTCACTTTGCTCCTTGATATCTAGCTTCCTCTCCGGCCGATCTATCTTTGTGGTTGTTGATGGACAGCCTCCCCCTTTTTCTCCATCAACAGCGGTGTCCCTCAAGGATCTGTCCCTGTCCCCTACACTTTTTCTCCCTTTTTCTAACGAGTTCCTCTCCTCTACAAATAATCCAGTGCACTCATACACTAACAACTCAACACTGCATTCATCCACATCCTTCAGTTCTGCTCCCTCTTCTCTCACTCGATCTGCATCCCGCCTTGACACAGCTTCCACCATAAACTTGGACAGGGTATCTCGGTGGGGTACACAAAATCTTGTTAAGTTTAATGCCTCCAAGACCCAATTTCTACCCATCCCTCTATCAAAAATTCCTCACAACTCTCGTCTATTCTTTGACGATTCTGTAATTTCACCTCTAGACTCAATGAACATACTAGGTATTACTGTAACATCTGCTCTTTCTTGGAAACCCCACATTACGGGAATAGCTAAGTCTGCCTCTAAGAAACTCGGTGTCCTGTTTAGATGTCAAAACTTCTCTTCTGTAGAGTTGCCCCGTGGGGTGGTTTTAGCTCTGTTTCCTTACTTCACTGAGTTGAGTCGAAAGCGGTCCGACTTATAGACTGTCCCAGGCTGACTTCCAAGCTTGACCCCCTTGCTCTACGTCGCAATGTTGGTTCACTTTCCCTCTTCTATAGGTATTACTTTGGTTTTTGCTCTCGAGAGCTGGCTTCTTATGTGCCCCACCACTAGCTAGACCACGCAATACTCGGCAAGCTGCTGCGTCACATGATTATTGTGTGGCCATCGGCAACTCAAGAGTGGGCTATTTTGATACCTGCTTCTTTCCCTACAAGTCGAAGCTTTGGAACTCTCTACCTTCCCATGTCTTTCCCAGTAACTATGACCTTGCACATTTCAAAAGACATGACTTTCACTTTCTTAAAAATTCGTAAATACTTTCCCTTGTCTTTTCTTTTTCCGTTTCATAATTCTCTATATTTCAATTTAGGCCCGGCCTCGATATGGACTTTTGTCTGTGACTGGAGCCTTCAACATAAAAAAGATATGGACATAGATATAACATAAGGCCAGTGGACGAGAGGAATCTTGACACAGAAAACAAAAATGGAGCCTATAACTAGAGCCTCTCCACAGTATGAAAATTTAGGGCTTTAGGGCTAGGCGGTTTAGAATTTTTGATTGAAGTTTTTTCTCAAACCCACAAAGGATATTCTTTTAATTCCTTAACCTTAATCTCTCTGAAGGCCTTGTGTCCAAAAGTTGTCACTGAAAAGAAGTACCATACACATCCAAACCCCATGTATGGTTATTCTTTGGGCTAGACGAGCTCTATAAATCTAAATGACAGGAGCTTCTTTCACTGACTCGTACACATCCACTTTGCCAGTTCTGTCTTGACTTCCACATCATCTACTGCGACTGAACTCCATTTGTTGGAACAGTGAAGATTATCTGTACAAAGTTCAAAAGCTTTACAATAACTATAAACTGAAGAAATAAGATGGTGTCCGTATAATGATATTAGTTCGACGTTGGGTGAGGAGTGGGAGGTATTTAGGGAAGTAGTGATCATGGCCAGACTTTATAAGCACGGCCTTCTAGTTTGACACCGTAGACCATGCTTCATGATGAGGTTAGAAGTTTGGAGATCAAGGTCATTGTAACCTACACCAGAAGAATGATTTCCCTGCGAAAATCTAAAATTGTATCATCGATATTGGTAAAAAGAAAAATCATGAACGGCGAGAGATGTCTCTGTTCTGAGGCCAGACAATGTATGTGGTCCAGAGACGATAACATTTCCCCGTGACTTACGGTAGATGCTATATCACATGCCTACAGGCCATCCGCATCTTACGACATGAATGTATTCTGGTCATTTGAGGTCATGATTGTTTTCATGAGTTTTAAAAGCCAGGGGAGAAAGCTGTCATTCGGGTTGATCAAGGCGATTAGCCACAGTTTCGATAACTAGTCATGTTGATGCTAGTTTTTATAAGAGATAATGTCCTGCGTATAATGAGGAGACTTACCTTTTTTTATTTAAATAAATGCAAGATATGTTTAATTTAAGGACATGGGTTGTGACCTTTGCCACGCTTTTTCTTCAGTCGTTTTGTGTTTAGTGCCCATAGAAATTAATTAGGTGCTGAAAGTCAACATTAAACTTCAGAGCTCCTTGTTTCGTTCTAACCCCTGGGTAGGAGAGAAAGGAAAACTCTTCAGTGCATCCCACTGGATCCAACAGGCAACATCCACCTCATAGATTCTTAGTTGCTGTTCGAAATGGTCGGAGTCCCACAGTCGCGCCTACTGGCCCCGGGGGCCTCGGTTGATCAAGCCACTCGGGAACAGACATCATAACTAAAGTAACTGTTCCTATTCCCTCTACGCTGATCATCCAACCCTGTGTAGTGTATCACAGACCCAACCGAGTTACAGCTCATGATCGTCAATCTTCTGTAGTAGATTTATAATCCGTATTCAATCCCTTGGACGTGATGGCACGACCCTCGGTTATGATGAACTATACATTATAATAAAGTGGCGTATTGCTATTTTCGAGGGTCGTGCCGTCGTGCTCAAGGTCTTAGCCTAGTTATGAATGATCATACCGTCCCGCTCATGGGGTTAATAACAGTGGTATACCTGACGAGCCAGCCTAACACTCATCACAACTGACACGATTGCAGTGGGCGTGTCACTGTACCTGTTGACCCTGGCCCTAGCCACCTGACCTTGTGCACTTTCTCCTGCGGTAGGGGTGGGGGTCACTAGTCGCGACCAGCCTGCCATGAGACAACACTATTTGTCTGAGATCCTCACAGCATCTCAGGTCCGCTCGGTGGCTGCCAAATTGGCTCTTCATCAACTCCTGTAGTTTTCGAGGAGTAGGTTTGGCCGGTTACTGATTCTACGGTAAGTCTGCCGAATACGGATTATCTGAGGACAGGCGGTAACGTTTTCCTTTCTGAAGGCACCTGAACTCCCGTGTTACGCTCTCTCATGACTAGTAGAACACATATATCATGGTGTGGCAGCCGAGAGGTGTGGTGACACTAATGTTATATCTATATCTTATGTCATAAGACAGTGTTGCCACCGAAAATGTTAGAATCTGTAGAATCACTCAAATATAAATAAAAAAAAAATCACTAAACATATATTTACAGCAACACAAATATCTATAGAAAACATTAGAAGAAAATGAAATCGGTTTCTTGAAGAGTACTTTATGCCATCAGTTTGCTCATCTTCCAATGTGGGTAACTCTAAAGCAATTAGCCTTTCCCTTTAACTCGCCTCTCCTAATTCTGGTATCATATTTGTTGCCCTCCTCTGGACCTTGTCTCTTATCTCTTTGTGCTTCTTTGGGTGCGGTAAACAATCTTGAGCAGCATAGTCTGGTTTTGGCCTCATGTAGGATATGAACAGCTTGCTGAATATTTCCTTATCCACATACTTGATAGTTATTTAAAAATTCCCCGCAGGCAGTTTGCCTCCATAACAATTCTCCTAATGATGTCGACTCCCATATCTTTCTCACGCACAGAATCCTGAGAATTGTTGCACGTGATATAGTAATCGTGTTGAGATTTCTTTCACTTTGTCCCATCCTCATATCTTTACATTTTCTCTGGAAGAATTTCATCAACCAAGCATCAGACCGACTTTGGAGTCTTTAGGTCATCACTCGTAAGTTGGTGTAATCCTACTTGCTTTTCATTTCCCCCATGACCTTTGCATCATCTACAGACATATTCAGGAAGGAGCCTATACCTTCAGGCAAGTCATTTACATTAATCAGAGGAGTAATTGTCCCAGAACAGTGTATGATTACAATTTGTGTCAGGGGAAGAGAGTTATACGCTAGTGTTGTCCAGCCTCTTAACAATGCATGTATGCACCATGTCTTTACCCTTAAGTATGTGCACACACGCATACCCCAGCCTAACCAAGGTAATCATTTATCAACTATCCCCGAAGACTGAATGAAAGCCTGGGTTGGATGTGGGACGACTGCCACGCTGAAGATTCGAATCAATACGGTATTGTATTCTTAAATGTTACTTCGTCTATTTGTTTTGAGTTTTATTAGAGAATACTGTATATATGACTAGTCTGAAAGTTCAGTAAGAAAACTAATGCGTGTTTACATTCTCTCTCTTTAAACACGCAGGAAGCCAAGTCATAAAAATACACAATTTGATACCGATACATGCAAGATTTTGCGCTGTTTCCAGCTCGCTTGATAACATTGCAGACACACTGCGTGAGCCTGGCTATAAGAGGTGATTCAGACATGACGGTTTAGCGAAAAGAAATTTTTTATCCGCAATTGTGTTATCATTGTTACAATGACCCCCTTTTTTTTTCCTTTTATCATACAACATGGAAGTAACCTCTGATTACAAAAATATCTAGATTTTATTCATTTTTGTGGGGAAAAGAATCTGAAGATATGGATTAATTTGTAGATGAACACTGTAGGTGTAGCGGCAAGACTGCAGAGAGGTAACCCCTAATCGCCAGATGTAAAGGAGAGACTAGACGTTTTGTCTCGCTATACGATTCTTGGTTCTTCATACAGATAGGATTAGTTTCTTAAAATGACCGAGTTTAGTTTCAATACATCAACAACAAAAGTTGATAAATGCTACTGAGGTATCTTAATGATGATAATGATATTAGTAGCAATAATAATGATAAAAAATATTGTTCATCAAGGTAGTCATCTCTTGGCATGCCACACAGCCGTCGACCCGTGCTTAAACAGCAGGCGCACAAACTTCCCGCTTGAACCGAACTCGAGAAATAAATTTCCCCAGAAAAGGGAAAAGTATTTCGTGGAAATTATCTTAGCATGATATACATTAGCTTTCATCAGTGTTTAAGTAAACCGATATTCCAGATGTTCTCTTCATAAATTCACAACTGATTCTCAAAGGCAATTAGATTTTGCTTAAGTTTGCAAATAAAGAAAAAGCCTGTTAATTTCAGTTCTGATATCGGCGTAATGAATAGCATTTCGAGATGTTATTTGCTATCTACGTGCTATTAGTACTTTTTTTTTTTTGCAGAGCTAGAGTTCTCACTTTGTCAAGTAATAGTGCATAAAACTTTTAACACAGTTGTATTTTGTATTACAAGAGGAAAGGATATAAAATTTGTCAGCTTAGATAATATAGCTTGAGGACGTTTCTGTAAGTGTCACTTCCATATCAAAAGAAATTTTGCTATCATAAATTTGCTGTGTTTATGTAAATGTCTCAAACAATTGAATAATAAAAAATATGAATCCCACTTTCCACGAATAACTCAGAGAATACTAAAACTAAACATACGTCTTTGCTTTATTGTAAATGAGTAAATAAGTTACAGAGCGCGCTAATGCAGGCATGATGCAGGTTTAAAGAGCAAACAGTTTTAGGGTAGCCATTTAAGGGGTTCCATATGTACGACTTGGTGAGGATCGGGCTTCCTCCTCGTCTTCACGTCGCGCCTTCTCGATCTGGTCGAGCACGAACTGAGGGATGTCGTGAGGGAATTCAGGTGCCACCGGCAGGTACCTGGACTCGGGCTGGAAGCCATTATCGTCAGCCACATAGGTCAACTCAAACTGCTCTCCGTCGGGGAGGGTGAAGCTGCGGGATACAGACAGATAATGAGAAATGGGGCTGGGTAGGGAGTGCTACTCCCTCACAACAGCAGCTAATTTCACAGTTTTCATTGCAGTGTCAAGACAACGTACTCTCATCTCAGGTTTTCCCGCTACTTACGAGATGGATCCGCTCTGGGCGACGGCGCCTTCAGCAGAGCCGCTCTGGAGGGCAGCGCCGGACTCCTGGTGTGAGATGCCGTTCTCAGTGTCAAAGCTGAAGGCGTAACTGGAGCCATCATCAGCCATAGTGCGATCGTCAGTCAGGATTCTCGCCACCTCATGCGATATCGAATTGTCATAGGTGGGAGCGGCCAAGGCCACAGCAGCCACGCAGGCGAGCACGATCTGAAAAATTAACATTTATAGACGGGGAAATAACTTAGAGAACCGAACATTCATTATCAATGCACATAATTTTCTCAAACCAATCCTATACAACTGGCTAGCAGTGGGGAGAACTTACAAGCTTCATGATGAGAGTGTGAGAGTGGAGTAGCGTCCAGCTAGCGTTGGAGCCTTATATACCCAACTGCTGGGATGACCTTGGCCATCTGGCTGCCCGCCACGCCCATACCCCTGGACTCATATCATAACTTTCCAATCGAGTAGAGAATTGAGATTTACTCGGCTTAACACGAAAAGAACTGAAGATCGGTCAAGCGGCTACAGCCTGTAACATTCTTATGGCGTCCATTAAGCTAAATATTATCTCGTTTCCGGCCGAAGGTATTATAGCCGGTGGTTGTAAGAATGCCGTGCTAAGTTGTTCTCATATCTTCTTTCCTACTGATCTCTTTGATATCGTTTCTGATCCTTCCCTGTTATGACTGTATGGATTTTATCTGTGATACCGCATTGTCGAACAGTCAGTTGTTTCCGAGTTCTAAGCAGCTGTAATTTCCAGGATTACCCAGATGGTAGCTGTAGTAAATGTTGACCAGGTATTCTTAACGTAGTTCAACTGTTTCCTTATTTTCATAATCATATTATAACTGCCGAAGACGTCATGATTCATCTGTAGATTTCATCTTGATTCTTATTAATGAATTCTCATTCCAATCATATTTTGTTTGCAAATCTTTAACCTGTTATACGGTTGATTCGCACACCAAATTATATTTTCTATTAAATTCCGTAAAATTAAAGGCACACACACACACACACACACACACACACACACACACTCACTTAACGGCTTTCTTTTCTCGCGTTATCTTTCAGAAAAATGATAAAACGAGGAACATGCAATATCGACCTCTCGATAAACCAGGGCCCAGCCCTAGTGCTTCTGACATTATCGTTTTTTCATTACCTCAGATAAGATCACTGACCGTAAGAACGAGACTAATGTTGTCACGATGCCTTCAGCAGTCTATCCACAACCTTACTAGAAGTAATATATGGAGGCAGAATATCCTCTTTAAGAAGAAAGAGTGAGAGGTCAAGGTCTGTATGATCTAGACAACATTATCCTGCCATGACCTGCATGCCACATCACACAGTATCACATACCACTTGCAGGGACCTAAGACACTTCACTTCCACCGCGTTCATCCCTCTCTCACTCTCACTCAGACCAAACTGACTCGCTTCCCTGCTAAATCTCATCACTTTGCTTTTATTTACATACATTAACTCTCAACTTCCTTCTTTCAACAATCCCGCACCAACCCAGCTTCTGCGGCGTTCAACTCGAGTCTTCCATGAGAGTTGTCATGTGCAATAGCCATTGACTCCAGGCCCCCCACTCCAGCCTAAGATTTTGTGAAAAGACTTGAAGTTTTTTTGTGATCCCAAACAATGATAAAGAACTGCTCTTGTGGGGTAACTTGAGTTTCACATATGTGGTCTTGAGGACACCCACTACACACACACACTGCTGGGCATAAGGTAAACACGTATGCTCAGCGGATGAAATACGGTCAGTTGTCAGACCAAAAGAAATACGTAATTTGTGTAGTAAATTTTTTTTTACGCTTAGAATTTCATGTTAAACTTTATCAGTTGAAAAACGCAGGTGTCGGTCTGGCTGAGGAAGATGATCAGCTATTCTCCATATGGGTTTGTGTCACAGACATGGTGGTGCTCACACTCTGATTATACCGATGCACTGTTTATACTGGAAATGCAACGAGTACTTCTGGCCATGAGCAAAAAAGATGATAGAAATTTCATTCGAATGTTCAGAATATCTATTCAGATCTCATGTATTCGTAAATAATTTATCTTAGGACTGATGAGAAATTTGCTATGGAGAATCCTTATGATAATCTAATGCATCTGAAGAACAAAACAGCTTCAAACACTTGACAGATCATTGGATCCATTCCTGCCACTGGAGATGAAGATAATTTATCCATTTACGTTATTCTAACACCTGTGTCACGCCTTGGTCACACTACATAGCTGGAGCAAGTGGTCCTTATTCATTCTACCCTGATTATTCGTCCTCGTTTTCACATCTGTCGCTAATGTTGTTTGGAGACCATATGGTTACAAGCGCTTATAAACCCCTTTATGCACGAAAAGTACGACCTTTATGTATAATGGCAAGTCCTTTGACTTTATCAGAAAGGTCAGGTCAGAAGTCATGCAGTCATACCAAACAGTCTTGCGTCCGTGCTCAAGAGCTTAATCTCGACATCAGAATATGACACTTTTGAACTGGAGGATACAACTGCAGTTATACATTCCGTTTGCGTAACGTATCTTAGTTGGGTGAACTGCACCTGGGCCGCCCTGATGAGGTTGATGCTAGCAGACAGCAGGTCATATGTGGGTGTGTCACTTTACCTAGTGAACCAGCTCTTGCCACCTGACCCTGTCCACTCTCTCCTGGCGGTCACAAGTCTCGACAAGCTGTGTCGTGAGGCAACATTATTTGTTTATGATCTTGTCAGCAGAGGGTCACCTATGTGGGCGTTATACAGGCCATGTTGCCTACTGTGTCTCCGAGGTGTGGCTGATCGCCTTCTTAGGGGTAGGTTTACACGGGTCCAGGGTTAATCTGTCGCCATAGGTTGTCACAAGAACGGCTAAGACAAGTTAGTCACAGGAGGCAACGTTCGTTCTCTGCAGCATACAGTCCTAAGGAGTGTCATATAGAAGACATTTTACAGTCCATGATAGCCACGAATATGACAAGCAACAAGTAGTACTGTGTCTGAATTCACGTGCTATATCGTTGGACACTCGTGAAATAAGCGCGTATCTCAAAGACATGAGGAGTCACAGTAATGCGAGGGTTTCGTCATTGGAGGTACGAGCTCAGCACACATCATCGGCGTGCCGGTTGGAGTCTGTGCCCTTTCTTACCACTGCTCTCTAGTACCTCGTAAGTTTTGTCTTGAAGTATAGGAAATGAGAAGTGCTTAATTTCCAAGATGTTAAGATACGAGTTATTGAAAACTGCTAGGTACAATCATACGATTTTTCCCCTGTCCTGTGGACCTGTCCAAGTGATGCCTCAGGCCTGTGTACTGGCAGGCAGGGAAGACAGCGCCATGATCTCACTGAAACCCTTTTGAATTTTAAGGTAGAAAAACGACCATCAAGTCTCTTGGTCGGCTTTATGATGTTTGCTTTATTACGATTTACTTCTGAATTAAGTATGGGAAAGTCAAGACCTATGTCATTCTAATAGCAGAGTGCTTACATATGATTTTCTCAGATGAACTACCAAGAGTATGCTCGGGACATGTCAGTGATACCCTTCTGGTTAAACCAAGCTGTGGATTCGTTTCCGTTCCAGACATATACCCTGTAAACCTTTGAAGCTTTTGTTATGACCGTCGGGAAAGTGTAGCTCAATAGAGAAATGTATATTTTGAGATGTTCAGGTCGTCTAATGGGATCCTGAAAAGAGGTAGACTTTGTCCCAACCTCTTTCATCAGTAAATCGCGCTGCCCGCCAGCTGATCAGCAAGTATCGGGCATTTGAAGCAGCGCGTGTTGTGTATGTGTGTGTGTGTGTGTGTGTGAGTGTGTAAAAAGTCCTGCAAAAATCTCTAAAGCTGAATCCTTATGATATAATAAGTTTGATGTTTTTCGTCAGCTTTTCATTTTTGTATTATTATTAATATCATTATCATTATAATTATCATTATTATTATTATCACTACCATTATTATTATTATTATTATTATTATTATTATTATTATTATTATTTTTATTATTATTATCATTATTATTATTATTATTATTGCTATTATTATTATTATTATCATTTTTATTGTTACTATCATTATTACCATTTTATTTTTATTATCATTATCATCATTATCATTAGCCTAACAAAGGCCTTACGGTCGGACTAGGATATGCCTGCTATCAGCTTCGGCACCATCATATCGCCTGTGATATGGAAGTATTATCGGCTAACAAAAATTTTTGATTGTCAGCAATTTGGGATAAACAAATTTTTTGCACAATATATTTGACTAATATAATGAAGAAATTTGGAATACTTATTTTTCCACCCATCACTAATAAGCGTTCATCATCTTAAAAGTTATTATCATTATCGTTATTATGATCATTATTATTATTACTATCATTATTATTATCATTTTCATTATCATTACTATTATTATTATTATTATCATTATACGTCTAAGCAACTTTTAATCATACTTACCGAGATGTTCCTATACTATTGTCACAAGAAATCCACAACTGAGCTGCAATAGTGAAATGTTTTTCTCAAGAAAAGGTAACAGTGATGCGATGCAAGAATAATTATATTCCTGGAATGTTCTCAGAGTATTAGCGGAAAAGTTTATTATAATGACGTACTAACTGTATTGCCAGAAGTTTGTTCATAAAAAAAATGGGGATACCTGAATTCTCAAATTTCTTTGAATTTTTTGTCAATTTAGAAGATTTATTCAGTTATACCTGTTTTCTCTAATTAATCCCACCCAAATCTAATAAAAGGGAAGGGGATTAATACCATATAAACCTTTTCAGCAGGAGTTCATGAGTGAGTTAAAACAAGAGGCTGTTCTGTATGTTTAAGTTGCGAAAAGTTTTGCCGTCGGAATTCTCAGTTCCAAAGAGAGGCTCAGAAAGTATAAAATAAGATCAAATATATATAACTTTGTTTTA
>JAYMFT010257742.1:0-10811 GCA_038088735.1 Panulirus argus
TATATATAACACCTTTATCAGGTGCTCAAGATAATTCAACAGTTATACGCCCTCACTCCATATACAATAAATGATCCTTCATTTCAAGTGTATTGGTTTCCCCTCTTCAGGTTGTTGCTTGGGTTGGGCTACCGCTGACGGCGTCCGTCGTGTGGATCTCACATTCCACTGTCCCTCTGTACTGTACCCGACACCTCAATTCCACATTCCAATGCTCTGGTGTTTTATGCTGCATCAAAGGTTACTGGTCAAGGTCACAAGGTCCGCTATCAAAGGTCACAGTGTCAGTTAAAGCGATTGAATGTGGTGAGGAACAATTGAAGCTGGCCGTACTGAGTCTTTGAACTTTATGTTTTAACGCGGTAAATGAATGATACGTCTCTACAATTCACGTCTTAAGTATACTGTTGTCTTTTTTTCCGTTGATTTCTAGGGCCAGGCCTACGGTGGAGCAAGGATTGACAATGGCGTGGGTAAGTTCCTTGGTTGATTGCGCCTTGGATAAATATGTGCGACAGGGCTGGTCACCTGAAGTGTGGTGCCAGAGAAAGGTTGATACATAATGATTATCTCGAGGACATGAAATGTTAAGTTTCAGTGGAGTGACAGCCATGAAAACAAAGGTAAATTAAAACAGAATCCACGCCCGGTTGTAAAGTTGTATCTAAATTGTATACGTATCCTAGCAAAGCTGATGTATAGAGTACCCATCGTTTGATCCACTACATGGCGACAGCTCGTAGTGGATTTTCTGCTGTGGAAGCAAATTGACATTCCGAGCGTGGTCTTCACTCATTAACAGCGTTTGCCAGCTGCATGCATTTGTTTGTTTTGCTCGTGGAAGTGCATTCGTGGATTTATGTAGTGTCTGTTTGTACAGGAGTTGTAATAGTGCCTGTCAGGTGTACAGTAGGTCTACAACCCACAGATTAACCCCATGAGCGTGAGGGTACGAACCCTTGAGCAAAGACGAGACTACTCCTTGAGCCCATGGCGGTACTGCACTTTAATACGACCCTTAGGTATGATGACCTGACCTTCGACCTAACCCCAAGGGCTAGGTCAGAGGCATATTAACACATATAACGTCCGAGAAAGGAAACAGGAAAACCGTGTGCTTCCTTTTCACGCTTCTGGGTGAAGAACTCGAACAAAGAAAGACTTCCTTTCATAGCCTCTTCAACCGACCCACCTCACATACACCTACAGTTGAAAAGAACATTATTAATATTGGTGTTAGGTAAGATGTACATCTTACAGGTACTTCACAAGTCACAAATAAACGCGTGGGGAAAAAAAATTGTGACTTTTGGAACAATTTTTCCGAAAAGTAAAGTTTGGTTGGCATGGCTAACGCACGCTGATTAGGCTACCACATCTTCTTCCTTCCGGCAACAGTATGATGTAATCACTTCATCATAATTCTTCCTGGTAATCGTAATTGCTTTTTGATACACTTCAGTTAAACTATAAATGAGTTCCCGTTACATAATGATCATGTGCAGACTAGCCTTTACCTCTGCAGGAGAATGCATTTGCTGCAGGTGCAATATGATATCATGCGTTAACAACACAGTGATATTTTAGATTCTAGAAAGAGCACTTTGGTTTTGAGAAACTTAGGGGAAACCGACCCACTGTACAAACCAAGTTTTACGTGGGGATCACACCACGTACGAGTTCAGCTCACTCGTTGGCAACAGTTTGTCATGGACAGTTGCCACACACCTCTGGAGAAACCAGACTTGTTATATAAAATTCTGTCCTTTGATTTCTTTTTCTATTTATGTATTATATTGTTTTGTTTTATTACGGATATTTTATTCATTTGTCAAGTATGTTGTCACGCATGCGCTGCAGTGACCATTTTTCTTATTTAAATATAACTCATTAACTTTACCTCAACGTAAACATTATAGGTTTGTTAAGGTTATGTGTTGTACAATACGAAGTTTAGTCTCTTTGTGGACCATGATTGAGGCAGAACTTTAATTACGCCAGCATTAAAGACGTTCATTCAAATATCAGTTGTCTACATCTTTTAGCCAGAAAATAAACAAATACCAAAGCGTCTCCTCTTCTTTGACACACACACACACACACACACACACACACACACACACACACACACACACACACACACACACACATCTAGATAAAGAAAAATATAGGGACATCGATGGGCTCTGAAGGGTGAAACACCTATGGGCCACGCCGGTAGTTCTCGTGATATATAAAAGCGATTTACTCCCCCTCAGTTCCCTGGCGTGTGCTGGCTCCGCGCGGAGGGGAATCCGGGAAGATGGAGTGACTATGTCGGAGGCATTTGAGAAGTGAATCTCTTTCCCTCCCCAGTTGCTAGGATAGAGGACGTCAGGCAGAGAGGTGTTAGTTAGCTGACACGGAAATGGTCTTTTATGGGAATGACGGGGAAAGACGCGCGCGGTTGAGCCAGGATCCTTCCACCATATGAAGGTGGAAAGTGACAAGACGCAGATGAGGGAGGGCCCTAGCACCGCGGAGGTGGATTAGGAAGCGAGGTGATAATATACTTGACAATTATGGATGAGGGAAGAGTAGCCCCTTTCACCCCCCTTCCACCGCTGCCATGTTCATCACAATGTACATGTTTGTCCAGGAAGTCTCCTGAATACCAGGTCTTTAGCTTAGGTACATAGTCTTTTCTCTTTGTCCCGCCCAACCTGTTCTCAGAAATTCTAACCTAAGGATGTGTGCTCTTCATTTGCTTCCGGCACGACAGTCTGTGTGTGTGTGTGTGTGTGTACTGGGGATTAAAAGAAAAAAAAAATCCCCAAATGGTTGACTTTGTAACTTTTGTATATATTGTTATGATATGTACGTATCCCGTATAAGTTATGTATGTATCCCGGATAACGTTGTACATATCCTCTCGGGTACTGGTTGATTTTTTCTTTTTTTAGACAGCTTTGAAATCCCGTGAGTCAGTCTGTATTCGGTTTACATATAAGGGTAAATAAAGATCAGAGGACTGGGAATATTTCTACTGAGGGAACGCATCTGGCTCGCGACATTTGTCATTCTCATCACGTTGGGTTGAGTCAAGCGGCAGGCAAGGGGGATTGCTTCGCCAGGGCTGTTGAGAATGCCTGATGGTAAGCCCTTTGATCACGACGGTTTGACCCCTGAGTACGAAAGTATGACATTTGAGCACGACTGCGCCGCACGATCCTCACAAAGCACGATGTTGCAAACCCTTGAGCACGACGGTACGACCCAAGGGTATAGCGAACCTGGTCTTTGACCCGACTCCTAAAGGTCAAGGTCAGAGGTCACGCCATTTATACCCAGAGGCATTCCCGGCGTTATCAAGGGGCTAGCGATGACCATGTTAGTTCTCACAGGATGTCGTTCCTGGTGTTTTTTGATGTTCCTATTGTGCTCTCAGCGTTGGTTCAGGTAAAGCAGCAATGTTAACTCTCTCAGCAATATCAAATGAGGACATTTAAGAGTACGAGGTGGAGAGGACCCTCGTGCCAATGGCCTCTTGGTCTGGACTCAGCTAATTGGTAGAAAAGGACATTGCCAAATCACATGATCATTGTAGGTACCCATAAATGGACTTCCTAAGTTTATCTTCGTTTTGCGAATGGCCGTCATTTATCTTTCATATCGAGCACAAATTAGGTGTTTATTGTCAAAGAATAAAGCATCTGCAGAGAGTAAGAAATGAAGGATCCAAACGCACTCCATATAACCCGTGGCCAGCCCGCCATCACGGCGCCTCCGGTAATGCCACAGAGAGCAGGGTGGGTCATCTTTACCCAAGTCACGGTCCGGGAGGAGGTATCTAGTGTCCGTATGGCGCCGTGGTGGTCAACACCATCATGACACGCTAGTTTTGGGACTGGGTGTTGATGGGAGTAGTGAAATGAGTCTTGATTTATCCGTAGTTTTTTTTATGTAAAGAACGCAGTATTGAGCTAGCGCCTCCACATATCGCCAGCACATCAGTGTCCCAGCTTTTCTTTATCATGTGTATATCCAGCAATTATTCGACACGTGTGGACGCACACTACTCTAAAAGTTCAAGATATTTCTTCAGCATATCACCCCCAACTTCTTACTGCTCCTGCATTGTATGTTATCATTATTTTTTATTATTATATTGAGATGTTTTTGTAATTCCTAAGAGTCTGTGGTATTTTCAATACTTTTAGCGTCATCAGGGTACGCCCTATATCGTCTCTAATATCTCAGGTTTGTGATGGAGGGTTGCGTATGGCAGATCGCACAGTGCTTAGCAAATATTACGTACTAATTCAACACTTCTCTGTCCCTCATCCGATATCGTAGCGCTTCGTTATAATGTTCCCAACATTTTTCCATATTGCATCAGTGTTCAAACAAATTCTTTTTCTTCATGACTACCCCCAAGGACTCTTGAGAATATTTTCTTGTTCCAGCAGCCCTGCAACATGTCAGTACTGCTTCAGGTCACGCTTTTTGTAATGTACGTTAGGCAGACAAGGAAAAAAAAAATAATCTGTCACACTTCATATTTTTAACACATCTATTAATTGTTTACTTTAGGTGGAACTTCGTAGTCTTTTAAGCTTTGATATCTTTTGAGTTCAAAACATAAAACATCACGAAAACAGGTGAAGCTAAGATGTGATTAAGAACCTGAATATAGTATTATGTTGAGTGTTAAGAGAAGGAGAGGAAGGAGGGAGAGATCAAGACAAAGAGGAAGGCCCAGCTGCAGGAAAGCTTTGTTCAATATCTTGCCCGAGACCATCGTGCGGGGACGAGCGGGGGATGAGGGCCGTTTGAGACAGGCAATATATAACAGAGGGCAATGGATGACTCCCACGAGCGACCAGGCAGGCAGGCAGGGTACGCCAGATCCCCCGCTTGGGGAAGGGGAGTCATCGCTATTGTTCTGCTTCGCCTTAATGTCGTTTGCGCCTTTGGCAAACATTAGAAGCCCTGTCGATGCTGAGGTAAATAGGATAGGCTTTTCTGTGTGTAGTGTTTGCATATCTGCTCCACTCGGAATTATTAAGGTTTGCATCAGATGTCTGTTGTACTCTCATGCTCCTGGGACAGTGTCTCTTTAATTTACTTTAAAGTAAATCCGGAATTTCGTCGGCTATAACATCCACCGTACATTATTAAAAACTTTGATGTTAAACTAAATTTATTTTTTACAGGGGGAGGGGAACTGTGTAACAATATTTTGCTTACCCCCGAGCTGTGAATCTTTCCCGTGAACTAACCCTTGGAGTATTTAACGTTTAGAGGTTTAGTCGTATATGAAGCACTTGTTATTCCGGTATTACAGTTTATGGGGGAATTTTGTGTGGTTCTACATACAGTCTTGACTCCTTGGGCTTTGACGGCCCTAAACGGGGTCGGAGATTTCACACTGTCAGATGGAAGGACTGTATCTTCGTCGTACCCAAAACTCGTGTAAAGTCACGTCCAGAATTACACTTGTGGCCTGACAAAAATTTTGTATTTTAAAGGGCCAAATATATTTCTTGTCGTGATGCATAAACTAATTAGATTTCGTCGTTGCGTTGGACGAAGAAAAATATGTCCTTTACTGCAGGTGTGTCCTTATGACTAGTTCCTTCAGTTTGATGAATGTCAGGCCAAATGCCTCGGAATTAATCGTTTTCGTTCTTGAATCTGCAGTGAGGATTTGCATCGTAAGCCGACTTGCGTAATTAAGCTTTCTCAGAAATCAAACTGTTTTCCTCGTTTTGATGAGATGGTATTGCTGCATATGATTATATTTGTAGTGTCAAAAACAATGACTTGAAATCCCTTAATATATATATATATATATATATATATATCACAATTAGTAGAATTTTTTTATAGTTACAGTTTTTCATAATCGGAAGCAGTTTACTGGAGTTCAGCCTGATGCTAATGACTATTTTAACTTGGTTGGGCAGGGTCTTGTTAAGTAACAGTAGGCGAGGAGATGGTAACGAATGCACACCTCTATTCCGGAGACCTCTGGTGGCCCGTGTGAAGGCCCGGGAGAGAAGCGGACGGTGCAATTAAGGTAAAAGGCGAAGGAGACGAGGCTTGGCATCCGCTAGAGTCATAACGGAGTCTTGGAGGACCGCATCATGGCCGACATATCCCGGCCGGGCAAGGGGTTCACAGTGGATTTGATCTTTTTTTTTGCTTTCTTATTTATCGTACCACTATGTAGTGTATGTGTGGGCATTGTGTCATAACTCCCTTAATTACCAGTATGTAATTACCTGTTGTACTGTACGGGGAGGAGTTTTAAAACTCGTGGGGCCACATCTCTTCAAACATCTTTGTTATCATACAGCCTTTCAGACTTCTGGATGCTGCCTGCATTGACCACGTCTCTCTCTCTGGTCAGGCGCAGAATACGGGTCCTGCAATTCAAGAGTGACTTTGATACAAGAGAAGTAGGCCTGCCTCCATTACCACAAAACCTTAGACTTTTAATGAGTTCCAAATATATGATTAGTTATCTTAATGGTGAGGACAATATGCAGATATCATCCAATTGTTATTGATTTACGCGTTAGAAATTTACATCTTACGCAGGAAGAGTTTGCATTCGTCGTAGTAGATGCCTAATGTCAGTTAGTTGTCCATTTCCTCCGGTTTGCAAGCGCTTTCGTTCCTGATCTTACCTACGTGTAGAAACGACCAATATTGGCCCACGTATTCCCACCATTTTCTTCCTCACCGTTTGACGTTTTCATTGCGAAAAGCACACTAAAGAAAATGTGTTGCGTTGCGTCCAGCGAAGTTCACCCGTGACGAAGTTAATCCTAACGTTCTGGATGCCGTGCCGAGAGGGGATTGCTTCAGGCTCGCATGTTATCGTATTTTTTCTTTTATTTTTTTCACGTTTATGTGAGTGTATCTGTATTCCCGGGATTTCCATGGAGTCAGGAGGGGTCCGAACTTGACTCCGGCAAAGCTGAATAAATATGAGTTGCAGTATGGCCAGAACTATCGTCGGTATATTGGCCTATTTGTTACTGAATTATTTTAGTGTTTGTGTCTTATGTTGAAACAAATGATTTATTCACTTTTTTGCATTGAGTTAACTGCGACTGTCGTTATTGTCCATAAATGAAACTGGAAAGTTAAAAAGCAGTGCATTATTTTTTTTATTATGCCAAACATGTGTGAGATTTATGTGTGTGTGTGTGTGTGTGTGTGTGTGTGTGTGTGTATGATGTAATGTTACAAAATCTGTGCCAGTAATGGGAACCCGAGAATGGGTTGTCATTGACAAGCGCTGCGTCTTAATCATTTTAGATTAGCTTTAGTTAATGTAAAAAATTATGATGAAACTTTGATAACTGTTGACTAATTCAAATGACCATTTTTCTCTGGTGATTTGCTCGCATTTGCGAAGAGTGTTGTGAGGTTCCTACTTACGTTACCTCGTTGTACAGGCGTTGAACCTGCATTAGAACATAATCGCTTTTTCTTTCATTATGTTGTCTGTTATGCATTCATATTTTTCTGTCTAATGTGTATTAGGATAAAGTTACCAGCTATTAATTGATAAACTCCGCGCAACGTTCTATGCTGCCTTCACCTTCCCCTTGCTGTATTACCCCCACCCACATTATCACAGAAACTCTTTGTGTGCGTATACCTGGACATATGAAGCGTTAACTAGCGAGACATGCACGAGTCTCCCTGTCTCGGGAAAATAGCACGAACTTACATACCCGTTTTCTCTGAGAGACGAAGCTGATTTAGTTTTCTTTGTCAGGATTAAGATGGACTATTATATATTGAGGCTTATTTTGTTTTTGAGTTGGTAATCACGTTGAGACGTTATTGTTATATGGAAGACTGGTGTGAAGGGAGACTGTTAAGTATTTAAGATGAATGGCCTACGTTTTATTATTATTATTATCACAAAGAGATATAGTGGTGTAAATAGATATAGCCGGAGAGAGGATCTCAGCCAGCCTATGAGTGGTCCAAACTATAACTCTAAGGCTGCAGATATCGTTTGTTTTAACTAGACTTTTACATCTAATTCTGTGCATAGGTTCCAACCCATAAAAAGAGAAGCTTTCTTTATTTCGACTGACTGTTCTGTTGGTCCTCTTTGTGTGATGCTAAGATTTATGGCAGTGACGGGCTAACAAGTACGTGCTGTTAAAAAGGAAAACCAGACAAAAATTCACATTTCAGTGGTACGTGTGTGTGTGTGTGTGTGTGTGTGTGTTTATGAGAGAGAGAGAGAGAATGATGCCTGACTCTGGAAACCTTCAACATATTTTAAAGTTATCCCAGACGGGTGGCTCTGATAACGCCCGTTTTCTTCCCCGCAGGCCATGCGTCTACGTCCCCGAGCGTGGAGAATAACATGGACCAGCTGGGAGTGGAGGGCGCCCTTTGCAGGGGAGGATCGGTGCCCCCACGCTCGCCCAGCCCCTCGCCCACTCGTGGATCCAGGTCGAGGGAGAGGCCGTCGTCCTCGGGCAAGCACGCCACGGGTCAGCTGGCTGCCCACGCCTTTAACCTCATGGTCACCGTGCCCCAAAATATGTAAGTGATGGTAAAGTCCTTAAGAATTATGGGAAAAAAGAGAGAGGTAGAAGCTGATAAAAGTTATGAGCTTGGAGTTACTTAGTCTGATTATGAAAGTAGCTTTAAGGCTCTGTTGCCTCAGGTTATGAGATGATAACTAACCAGGAATTATGTGACCCAAGATACTTGAACAGAAGCGTTTCTATATCACAGAACTTTTCACCCACACCCCAGAGCCGCGGATTACTCTTTAGCTTCTAAAAGTTTGAATGTTAAAAAAAAGAAATGGAGTCTGAGATATTCATAAAAAGACCAAAATATCAAAAAAGTTGTAATGACTTTATAAGATATGCAAATTTAGAGGGAGGCTTTTCCCTTTTTTAGAAAATAGTTACGCCATTTGTTTGATTTTGCCCTTGCTAATATCTTTCCCTTTGGTAATTCACATCCATGGTACACACTTTCAACTGCTGGTTGAACTAGGACCTTTCTTAATTTAGATTTATGCAGATGTGATTTGCAGGGGTCAGGGAGGATGAATATCCTAGTGGTTTATGTATGAAGGTAAACAAATCGTGAGGGCAAATTTTTTTTATATAATTTAGTGCACTGGAGCCGGTGTAACTCTGTTTTAAAATCTTATGCCTTGAATCAGCATAGTGATTGCTCACAGTTGTCATATGTTAGTTTCTCTGTAGTATAATTGGCAATGTAGATTGAGAGAAATTGCTGTGACCTGTCAGTTATACCTATTCCGACAATCCAGCTTCAGAACTTCCAACTCAGTAAACAGGAAATTGATGAGTGTACCTTTCCTAGGTTTTAGAATTATCTGACGGCTGCTGTGTGATTAAATGCATGACATTTAGACGAACTTTAGGTATGAGAATCTGTTTCATTAAGCCAGTTTGAACCGAGGAAGCCTAGAGACAATTTAACGAAGCCTAACCTAACGTTCGGGAGAGATGGCGCCCAAATATATGCTCGTCCATTTTCTAACCTGTTGACTGTAGGTTACACTCAGGTATTTTGCATTCTTAATTGGATCCTGTGATATCCCCAAATCATTACTGTTTTGAAAACTGCACAAGGCATAAGTGATAGGATGAAACAAACGAAAGGAGAAGACCAAGAACAGTGTGAGAAATGCTGGTACTTTGTTGAAATATACTAAGAGGCTTCACTCTTGCCGGCTTTTACCTCGTTATGATTCCAGTCTGTGTAATTAGACAAAGCCATAATTCCTCGTACTATTAACCTTACAGTATAACTCTTTCTTATTAGCAGATATATGCATGACACTGGAAATACTGAGTGTACAGCAGAGTAATTAAATCTCACGGAACTAGACGCACGCTCGCCTGGTTGTAGGATTTAAAGACTGCATTTGTAGACAAAGGATAAGATTGAAATTGGAGCTTTGTATCCTGCTTTTCTGACGATACAAACACTCGCATGTTATCATTAAACTCAGATGTGAGTGGAAAATGCTATGAGACATTTTCGAATACTATTATTCGCCAGACACTTTGTTATTCTGATGTAACTGAAAGTTTAACATCTCTGCCATTTATACCCATACGTGCATTGGCCTGGCCTTTGACAATACTCTTGATATCAGTAGATTTGAGTTACAGTATTCAGTACTGTAGCATGGGCTGTATACGCACTGAAAGCGTGTATGTTCTTAGAATTATCGTGAACATCTGAAAGAGGTTTTATATATATATATCGAATGATGGATATAACATGATATGGGCGGCCTTCATGACTGACCCTGACAGTCCATAAGGCTCAGAGCCCAAACGATCAACACCGCATGCTTTGAGTAGTGACGCTGTAGAAAATAACTGTACCATTGTTTTGCAGTATTAGATATGAATTATTCTCATATGATGCTTATGAATACATGATGGATAGCACTGCAATCTTTTGGCTGTTCTCCCCAAGGTCGAAAGGTGTGTTTAGAATTCTAGTTCATACACGTGCCACTTGCAACACACGCCCCATTTGGTATACAGTGTTGACTTTGTGTGTTGGATTAAACTTTCAAACACAACACGGACGCCAGGAAACACTGAGGAAGACTGGCAGAATGGGTTTGAACCGAGGTATCGGATCACTGTAGATGGGGACATGTGGGTGAGCTCTTTTTACTCCCCGGGTACGAAGGTAAGTCTTATTGTGGGCGGAGTAACCTCTCTCTCTCTCTCTCTCTCTCTCTCTCTCTCTCTCTCTCTCTCTCTCTCTCTCTCTCTCTCTCT
>JAYMFT010257753.1:0-10811 GCA_038088735.1 Panulirus argus
ATAGCTGCGTGAGCCAGAGGAACGGAGGGGAACTTACTTCCGTTGTGGAGTAGAACCGCTTTCAAGCTTACTTTTGAAGAGCCACTCATCTGTGTTCCTGATGTGTGAGCTTGTGACAACCTTCCTGATGTGTGAGTTTGTGACATAAACCTCTGTCTTGTTTGCACCTACTACTAGTGATCATACCCAGTACCTATTAAGTTCCCAACAAGTACACAGTAATGACTGTGATGTGACGACACAACACACTCCTACGGTGGCATCAGCTAACACCGCCGTGGACTCAAACAACTACTGGAACACCTCGTTGTCTGTGGGCCTGGCATCAGCAGGGGCTTCATCGCTCATGAAGAAGTCACGCGTCCCTTGAAGATCATGATATAAATAGACACAATCAAAATGCCACAGGAGACGTCCTCGTTCATGACGTCATTGCTAATTCTATATTTCTCAGTCGTTCGTCTCAATAAGTCACAGCCCGTCCCATCATACAGACAGACAGACAGACAGAGACAGAGAGACAGAGAGACAGACAGGGAGCTAGGATCAGGAAGCATGGAGGGAGCTACGGTATTCAGGGGGCAGGTGTCAGGATCCGGGATCAGGGAGCATGGAAGTGGCTGCGGCACTCAGGGTTCAGTTGATAGAAGCCTGGATCAGAGAGCATGGTGGGAGGTGAGGTACTCAGGGTGTAGGTGACAAAAGCCAGGATCAGGGAGCATTTTGGGAGCTGCGGAACTCAGGCTGCAGGTGTCAGGACCCGGGACTAGGGACCATATTGGGAGCTGCGGTACTCAATGTGCAAGTGTCATGAGCCAGGATCAGGGAGTATGGAGGGAGTTCCGAAACTCAGGGTGAAGTTGTCAGGACTTGGGATCAGGGAACTTGGTGACAGCTGTGGTATCCAGGGTGCAGATGTCAGAAGCCAGGATCAAGGAGCATGGAGAGAGCTGCATTACTAAGGATGCAAGTTTCAGGAGCCATGATCAGGGAGCATTGAGAGAGCTGCGTACTCAGGGTGCCGGTTTCAAGACCTGGGATCAGGCAGCATGGAGGTATCTGCAGTGCTCGGTGTGCAGGAGTCAGGATCCGGGATCAGGGAGCATGGAGAGAACTGCGATACTCAAGGTGCAGGTTTCAGGACAAAAGGAACAAGGAACATGGTGAAAGCTGCGTTACTCAAAGTTTAGGTGTCAGGAGCCAGGATCAATATGCACTGTGGGAGCTGCGGTACTCAGGGTGCAGGTGTCAGGATCCGGTATCAGGGAGCATGGTTCTAGCTGGGGTACTCAGTGTGCAAGTGACAGGATCCAGGATCAGTGAGCATGGAGGGACCTGCGGTACTCAGGGTGCAGGTGTCAGGACAAGGGATCATAAAGGATGGTGGGAGCTACGGCACTTAAGGTGCAAGTGTCAGGAGCCAGGATTAGGGAGCATGTTGAGAGTTACGGTACTCAGGGTGCAGGTGTCAGGGCCCAGGATCAGTGAGCGTGGAAGGATCTGCGGTACTCAGCTTGCAGGTGTCAGGACCCGGGATCAGAGAGCATCGATAGAACTGCGGTACTCAGGGTGCAAGTGTCAGAACCCTTGATCAGGGGATATGGAGGGAGCGTAGACACTCGGGATGCAGGTGTAAAGAGCTAGGAACTGGCAGCAATGTGGGAGGTGTGGTGCTCAGGGTGCGGATGTCAAGAGCCAGGATCAGGGAGCATGGTGGGATCTGCGGTTCTCAGGGTGCAGGTTTCAGGAGCCGGGATCAGGGAGTATGGAAGGAGCTGCAGTATTCAGGGTTCAGTTGTCAGGATCCTGTATCAGGGAGGATGGAGGGAGGTTGGGTACTCAGGGTACAAGTATCAGTAACCGGGATCAGTGAGCATGGAGGGAGCTGCCTTACTCAGGGTGTAGGTGTCAGGACCCGGAATTAGGAATCATGGAAGGATCTGCGGTTCTCTGGGGGCAGATGTTAGGAGCTAGGATCTGGGAGGATGGAGAGAGGTGCTTTACTTAGGGTGCAGGTGTCAGGACCCGGAATTAGGATGCATGGAAAGAGCTGCATTTCTCAGGGTGCAGGTGTCAGTAGCCGGGATCAGAGAGCATGGAGGGAGCTGTGGTACTCAGGATGAATGTGTCATGACCAGGGTTCAGGAAACATGGAAGGAGCTGCAGTACTCAAGGGGTAGGTGTCAGGAGTCGGGATCAGGGAGCATGGAGGGAGCTGTGTTACTCCGGGGGCAGGTGTCAGGATCCAGGATCAGAGAACATGGAAGGAGTTGCCGTATTTAGGGTTTAGGTCTCAGGATCCGGGATCAGGGAGGATGGAGGGAAGTGGTGTACTCAGGGTGCAGGTGTCAGTACCCGAGATAAAGGAGTATGGAGGGAGCTGCGATACTCAGTGTGCAGGTGTCAAGACCCTGGATCAGGGAGCATAATGGGAGCTGCGATACTCAGGTTGCTGGTGTCAGGAACCAGGATTATGGAGGATGGTGGGAGCTGCGTTACTCAAGGTGAAGATGTCAGGACCTGGGATCAAAGAGCATCTAGGGAGCTGTGGTACTCAGGGTGTAGATATCAGTCCCGAGGATCGGGGAGCATGTAGGGAGCTGCGGTAATCAGGGTGCTTGGTGTCAGTAGCCAAGATCGGGGAGCATGGAGGGAGCTACGGTATTCAGGGTGCAGATGTCAGGACTCGGGTTCAGAAAGCATCGATAGAACTGCGGTGCTCAGGGTGCAAGTGTCAGGACTCTTGATCAGGGGGTATGGAACTGAGGTACTCAGGGTGCAGGTGTAAGGAAGTAGGAACAGGATGCATGGTGGGAGGTGTGGTACTCAGGGTACATGTGTCAGGGGCCAGGACCAGGGATCATGTGGAAGCTGCGGTACTCCGGGTGTAGGTACCAAGAGCCGGTATCATGGACTATGGAGAGAGCTGCCGTACTCAGGGTGCAGGTATTAGGACTCGGGATCTGGGAACATGGTGAGAGCTGCGGTATTCAGGGTTCAGGTGTCAAGATCCGAGATCAGCAGGCAGGTGTCAGGACTCGAAATCAAAAAGCATGGAGGAAGCTGCTTTACTAAGGATGCAGTTATCGGGACCCGGGACAAGGGAGCATGGTGGGAGCTGCCATACTCAGGGTGCAGACGTCAGAAGCCAGAATCAGGGAGCATTGATGGAGCTGCGGTACTCAGGGTGAAGGTGTCAGGACCAGGGATGAGGGAGCATGGTGGGAGCTTCTGTACTCAGAGTGCAGGTGTCCGTAGCCAGTATCAGGGAACATGGATGGAGCTGCGATACACAGGGTGAATGTGTCAGGAGCCGGGATCAGGAAGCCTGGAAGGAGCTGCGGTACTAAGGGCGCAGGTGTCAGGACCCGGGATCAGGGAGCATGGAGGAAACTGCGTTGCTCAAGGTGCATATGTCAGGACCCAGGATCAGTGAACATGAAAGGAGCTGCATTACTCAGGGTGCAAGTGTCAGGACCCGGGATCAGAGAGCATGGAGAGAACTGCAGTACTCAGGGTGCAAGTGTCAGGACCCTTGATCATGGTGTATGGAGGGAGCTGAGGTACTCAGGGTGCAGGTGTCAGAAGCTAGGAACACGGAGTATGGTATGAGGTGTGGTGCTCAGGGTGTAGGTGTCAGGAGCTAGGATCAGAAAGCATGGCGGAAGTTGTGTTACCCAGGGTGTAGGTGTGAGGAGTCGGGATTAGGGAGCATGGAGGGAACTGTATTTATAAGGGTGCAGGTGTCAGGTCCTGCGATCAGGGAGCATATAGGGATCTGCGGTACTCAGGAGGCAGGTGTCAGGACCTGGGATCAGGGAGCATGGAGAGAGCTGCCGTACTCAGGGTGCAGGTGTCAGGAGCCAGGATCAGTGAGCTTGGAAGGTGCTGCGATACTCAGGGTGCAGGTGTCAGGACCCGAGATCAGGGACCATGGAGGGCGCTGAGATGTTCAGGGTGCAGTTGTTAGGACCCGGATCAGGGTGCAATGAGGGAGCTGTGGTACTCAAGGTGCAGGTATCAGGAGCCAGCAATAGGGAGCATGTAGGGAGGTGCTTTACTCAGGTTACATGTGTCAAGACCCCGGATTGGGGAGCTTGGAGGGAGCTGCGGTACTTTGGGGGCTGGTTTTAGGAGCTGGGATCTGGGATGATGGAGAGAGCTGCGGTACTCAGGGTGCAGGTGTCAGGACCCGGAATTAGGATGCATGGAAAGAGCTGCATTTCTCAGGGTGCAGGTGTCAATAGCCGGGATTAGAGAGCAAGAACGGAGCTGCAGTACTCAGGGTGAATGTGTCATGGCCAAGGTTCAGGAAACATAGAAGGAGCTGCGGTACTCAAGGGGCAGGTGTCAGGAACCTTGATCAGGAAGCATGGAAGGAACTGCGGTGCTCAGGGTGCAGGTGTCAGGGTCCAGGATCAGGTAACATGGAGGGACTTGCGGTACTCAGGGTGCAGGTGTCAGGACCCAAGACCAGGAAGCATGTTGGGGGCTGCTGTACTCAGAAGGCAGGTGTCAGGAGCAAGCATCAGGGATGATGAAGGGAACTGCGGTGCTCAGGGTGCGGGTGTCAGTTCACGGGATCAGAGAGCATGGAGGTAACTGCGCTACTCTAGGTACAGGTTTCAGGACCTGGAATCAGGAAATATGGAGGGAGGTTCGGGACTCAGGGTGCAGGTGTCAGGACTCGGGATCGGGGAGCATGAAAGAAACTGCTGTACTCAGGATGCAGGTGTCAGGACCCAGGATCAGGGAATATAGTCGGAGGTGCGGGACTCAGGGTGCAGGTGTCAGTATCCGGGATCAGAGAGACTGGAATGAACTGCAGTACTCAGGGAACATAGAGGGAGCTGCGGTACTCAGGGCGCAATTGTCAGAATCGGGAATCAGAGAGCAGGAAAAGATCTGCAATACTCAGGATGTGGCTGTTAGGACCCAGGATCAGGGAATGTGGAAGGAGCTGCGGTACTCAGGGTGCAGGAGTCAGGAGTCATAATCAGGGAGTATGGAGGGAGCTTTGGTTTTCAGGGTGCAGGTGTCATAAGCTAGGATCTTGAAGCATGGAGGGAGTTGCGTAACTGAAGGTGCAGGTGTCAGGACACCGTATGAGGGAGCATGGAAAGAATTGCAGTACTTAGGGTGCAGGTATCAGGACCCTTGATCAGGAAGCATGGAGGGAGCTGCAGTACTCAGGGTACAGGTGTCAGAGGCCAGGATCAGGGAGTATGGAGGAAGCTGCGGTACTCAGGATGCGTGTGTCAGGAGCCAGGATCAGGAAGCAAGGAGGGAACTGTGGTACTCAAGGTGCGGTTTAAAGACCTGAGATCATGGAAAATGGAGGGAGCTGCGGTACTTAGGGTGCAGGTGTCAGAACTTGGGATCAGGGAGCATAGAAGAAACTGCGTAATTAGGATGCAGGTACCATCACCCAGAAAACTGGGAATATGGAAGGAGCTGCGGTACTTAGAGTGCAGGTGTCAGCAGTCATAATCAGGGAGCATGGAGGGAGGTGCGGTGCTCAGGGTGCAGGTGTTAGGAGCCAGGACCAGGAAGCAGGTACGGGGCTGTGGCACTCAGATGGCAGGTTTCAGTAGCAAGGATCAGAGAGGATGAAGGGAGCTGCGGTACTCAAGGATCAGGTGTCAGGACTCGGGATCAGGAAGCATGGAGGAAACTGCTGTACTCAGGATGCAGGTGTCAGGACCAAGGATTAGAGAATATGGACGAAGGTGCGGCACTCAGGGTGCAGGAGTCAGATACCGGAATAAGAGAGAATGGAAAAAACTGCAGTACTCAGGGTGCAGTTGTCAGGACCCACGATCACTAAGCATGGAGAGAGCTTTGGTACTCAGGGTGCAAATGTCAGAAGCCAGGATCAGGGAGTATGGAAGGAGCTGCGGTACTCAGGGGGCAGGTGTCAGGACTAGAGATCAAGAAGCATGGAAGAAACTGCGGTACTCAGGTTGCAGGTGTCAGGACCCAGGATAGGGAGTATGGACGAAGGTGCGGTACTCAGGGCGTAGGTGTCAGGATTCAGGATGAGGGAGAAAGGAAAAAATTGCAGTACTCAGGGTGCTGGCGTCAGGACCCAGGATCACTAAGCATGGAGGGAGCTTTGGTATTCAGGGTGCAGGTGTCAGAAGACAGGATCAGGAAGCATGGAGGGAGCTGCGGTACTCAAGGCGCAAGTGTCAGCTCATGGGATCAGGGATCATGGAAATAATTGTGGTGCTCAGGGTGCAGGTGTCAGTACCCGGAATCAGGGAGTATGGAGGGAGTTGGTGGACTCAGGGGGCAGTTGTCAGGAGCTAGGAATAGAGAGAAAGGACGAAGGAACGGTACTCAGGGGGCGGGTGTCAGGAGCCAGGATCAGGGAGCATGTAGGGGGCTGCGTACTCAGAAGGCAAGTATCAGGAGCAAGGAGCAGACACGATGAAGGGAGCTGCGGAACTGAGAGTGCAAGTGTCAGGACCCGGGATCAGAGAGCATGGAGGGAGCTGCGTTACTGAAGGTGCAAGTTTCAGGAGCCAGGATTAGCGAGCATGGAGGGAGCTCCGGTACTCAGGATGCAGGTGTCAGGAGCCAGGATTAGGGAGCGTGGAGGGAGCTTTGGTACTCAGGGGGCAGGTGTCAGGAGCCAGGATCAGGGAGCATGAAGGGAGCTGTGGTACACAAGGTGCGGTTGTCGGGACACTGATTCAGGAAGCATGGAAAGAATTGCAGTACTCAGGGTGCAGGTATCAGGACCCGGGATCACTAAGCATGGAGGGAGCTTTGGCACTCGGGGTAAGATGTCAGGAGCCAGGATCAGGGAACATGGAGGGATCTGCGGTACTCTAGGTGCAGTTGTTTGGATCGGGGATCAGGGAGCATGGAAGGAACTGCAGTTCTCAGGATGCAGGTGTCATGAGCCAGGATCAGAGAGCATAGAGGGAGCTGCGATACTGAAGGTGCAGTTTTCAGGGTACGGGATCAGGGAGCATGGAAGAATTACAGTGCTCATGGTGCAGGTGTCAGGACCTTTGATCAGGAAACACGGAGGGAGCTGCGGTACTCAGGGTGCAGGAGTCAGGAGCTTGGATCAGGAAGCATGGAGGGAGTTGCGGTACTCAGGGTTCAGGTGTCGGGAGCCAGGATCAGGCAGCTTGGAGAGAGCTGCAGTGCTCAGGGTGCAGGTGTCAGGACCTGGGATTAGGGAAAATGGAGGGAGCTGCGGTACTCAGGGTGCAGGTGTCAGGATTCGAGATCAGGGAACATGGAAGAAACTGCAGTACTCAGGATGCAGCTCTCAGGACCAAGGATCAGGGAATAAGGAAGGCGCTACGGTACTCAGGGTGCAGGTGTCAGGAGTCATAATCAGGGAGCTTGGAGGGATCTTTGGTTCTCAGGGTGCAGGTTGTATGAGCCAGAATCATGGAACATGGAGGGAGCTGTGGTACTCAGGTTGCAATTGTCTGGATCGGGGATCAGAGAGCAGGGAAAGATCTGCAGTACTTAAGATGCAGCTGTTTGGACCCGGGATCGGGGAATATGGAAGGAGCTGAGGTACACAGGGTACAGGTGTCATGAGTCAGGAGCATGGAGCATGGAGGGAGCTGCGGAACTCAAGGTGCAGGTGTCAGGACACCGTATCAGGGAGCATGGAAAGAATCGCAGCAGTTAGGGTGTAGGTATCAGGACCCTTGATCAGGAAGCATGGAGGGAGCTGCGGTACTCAGGGTGCAGGTGTCAGAGGCCAGGATCAGGGAGCATAGAAGAAACTGCGTAATCAGGATGCAGGTGTCATCACCTAGAAACCAAGGAATATGGAAGGAACTGCGGTACTCAGAGTGCAAGTGTCAGCAGTCATAAACAGGGAGCATGGAGGGAGGTGCGGTGCTCAGGGTGCAGGTGTTAGGAGCCATGACCAGGAAGCATGTACGAGGCTGCGATACTCAGAAGGCAGGTGTCAGGAGCAAGGATCAGGGAGGATGAAGGGAGCTGCGGTACTCAGGGTGCCAATATCAGGACTCGGGATCAGGGAGCATGGAGGTAATTGCGCTATTTTAGGTGCAAGAATCAGGACCTGAGATCAGGGAAAATGGAGGGGGCTGCGGTACTCAGGGAGCGTGTCAGGACTAGGGATCAGGAAGCTCGGAAGAAACTGTGGTGCTCAGATTGCAGATATCAGGACCCAGGAATAGGGAATATGGACGGAGGTGCGGTACTCAGGGAGCAGGTGTCAGGGTCCGGGATCAGAGAGAATGGAAAAAGCTGCAATATTCAGGGTGTAGGCGACAGGACCCAAGATCACTAAGCACGAAGGGAGCTTTGGTACTCAGGTTGCAGGTGTCAGAAAAGCCAGGATCAGGGAGCATGGAGGGAGCTGCGGTATTCAAGGTGCAGGTGTCAGCTAATGGGATAAGGAAGCATGGAAATTATTGCAGTGCTCAGGGTGCAGATGTCAGTACCCAGGATCAGGGAGCATGGAGGGAGCTGCTGTACTCAGGGGGCAGGTGTCAGGAGCAAGGATCAGGGAGAAAGGAAGGAGGAACGGTACTCACTGGAGGGTGTCAGGAGCCAGGATTAGGGAGCATGTAGGTGGCTGCGTACTCAGAAGGCAAGTTTCAGGAGGAAGGATCATGGAGGATGAAGGGAACTGCGGTACTGAGGGTGCAGATGTCATAACCCGGGATCAGAGAGTATGGAGAGAGCTGCGGTACTCAGGATGCTGGTGTCAGGACCCGGAATTAGGGAGCATGGAAGGAGTTGCGGTACTCAGGGTGCAGGTGTCAGGAGCCTGGACCATGGAGGGAGCTGTGGTACTAATGGTGCGGTTGTCAGGACATTAATTCAGGGAGCATGGAAGGTATTGCAGTACTCAGGGTGCAGGTGTCAGGACCCGGGATCACTAAGCATGGAGGGAGCTTTGGTACTCAGGGTGCATGGAGCATGGAGGGAGATGCGGCATTCATGGTACAGGTGTCTGGATCGGAGATCAGGGAGCATGGAAAGACCTGCAGTACTCAGGGTGCAGGTATCATGAGGCAAGATCAGGGAGCATGGAGGAAGCTGCGGTACTCCAGGTGGAGTTTTCAGGGCACAGGGTCAGGGAGCATGGAAAGAATTACAGTACTCAGGATGCAGGTGTCATAAGCCAGGATCAGGAAGCACGGAGGGAGCTGCTGTACGCAGGGTGCAGGTGTCGGGGGCCAGGATCAGGAAGCATGGAGGGAGCTGTGGTACTCAGGATGCAGGTCTCTGGACCCAGGATCAAAGAATATGGAAGGACCTGCGATACACAGGGTTCAGGTGTCAGAAGTCATATTCAGGGAGCATGGAGGGAGCTGTGGTACTCAGGATGCACGTGTCAGGAGCCAGGACCAGGAAGCTTGTAGGGGGCTACGTACTCAGAATGCAGATGTCAGGAGCAGAGCATCAGGGAGGATGAAGAGATCTGCGATATTCAGGGTGCAGGTTCAGGATACGGGATCAGAGAACATGAAGGTAACTGCGCTATTTTAGGCGCAAGCGTCAGGACCTGGGATCAGGGAATATAGAGGGAAGTGCGGGAATCAGGGTGAAGATGTCAGGACTCGGGATCGAGGAGCATGAAAGAAACTGCTGTACTCAGGATGCAGGTGTCAGGACCCAGGATCAGGGAATATGGATGGAGGTGCGGGACTCAGGGTGGAGGTGTCACTTTCCGGGATCAGGGAGAATGAAAAAGAACTGCAGTACTCAGGGTGCAGGTGTCAGGACCCGGGATCACTAAGCATGAAGGGAGCTTTGGTACTCAGGGTGCAGGTGTCTGGAGCTAAGATCATGGAGCATGGAGGGAGATGCGGTACTCATGGTGCGAGTGTCTGGATAGGGGACCAGAGAGCATGGAAAGACCTGCAGTACTCAGGGTGCAGCTGTCATGAGCCAGGATCAGGGAGCATGGAGGGAGCTGCGGTACGTAAGATGCAGTTTTCAGGGTACAGGATCAGGGAGCATGGAAAGAATTACAGTACTCAGGGTGCAGGTGTCATAGGCCAGGATCAGGAAGCACGGAGGGGGCTGCGGTACTCAGGGTGCAGGTGTCGGGAGCCTGGATCAGAAAGCATGGAGAGAGCTGTGGTATTCAGGATGCAGGTCTCAGGACCCAGGATCAGAGAATATGGATGTACCTGCGATACACAGGGTTCAGGTGTCAGGAGTCATATTCAGGGAGCATGGAGAGAGCTGTGGTACTCAGGGTGCAAGTGTCCGGAGCCAGGATCAGGCAGCTGGAGGGAGGTGCGTTGCTCAGGGTGCAGGTGTCAAGAGCCAGTATCAGGGGGCATGGTGAAAGCTGCGTTACTCATGTGCAGGTGTTAGGACCCAGGATCAGGGAGCATAGAGTAAGCATTGGTACTCAGGGTGCAGATGTTCAAAACCGTGATCAGGGATCATGGAGGGAGCTGCGGTACTGAAGAGGCAGGTGTCAGGAGCCAGGACCAGGGAGCATAGCGGGAGCTGCTGTACTCAGAGTGCAGGTGTTAGGACCCAGGTGCACCTAGCGTAGCAGGAGCTGTGGTAATCATGGTGCAGGTGTCAGTAGCCGTGATCAGAGAGCATGGTGGGAGCTGCTGTACTGAGGGTTCACGTGTCATGAGCCAGGTACACGGAGCTTAGTGGGAGCTGCAGTACTCAGGTTACAGGTGTCAGGACCCGGGTTCAGGGAGTATGGAGGGAGCTGCGGTACTCAAAGTGCAAGTATCAGGAGCCAGAATCATGGAGCATGGAGGGAGATGCGGTACTCATGGTGCGAGTGTCTGGATAGGGGACCAGAGAGCATGGAAAGACCT
>JAYMFT010257764.1:0-10811 GCA_038088735.1 Panulirus argus
AGGATTTTCCCTCTAAGGCTCAGTCCTCTGTTCTTAACGCTACCTCGCTAACGCGGGAAATGGCGAGTATGTATGAAAAAATATATGTATATGTGTGTGTGTGTGTGTGTGTGTCTGTCTGTCTGTCTGTCTGTGTGTGTGATTTTCGTTAGAAAACAAAAAACTCTTTTGAAAATTAAGAAGAAATAACAGAATCTATAGATTCTGAAGAATTATTGAATAGTGCCGCATGGGGGGGGGGGCGGTTACACTTAATGAAGAATCCCAGAACGTGAAAATGAGCACTGAAGAATTTTTAACATGAGTTAGAAGGAAGGAAATCAAAGATACTATTGTGACCCATTATTGTATGGAAATGGGACCCTAACTAGCGACTGTAAAGGAATGGTTTCCCTTGTAAACAAGTATTCTGATCCAGTGTTTACCATCAAATATTCCTCCGATATACTACGGGCACAAAACGTATTTCCTAAGCACTTGAAATTGATAATTGGTCATTGGGAGTACTGATTGCTACAATATACTTATATTTCCAGACAAACTAAATCAATACCAATTAACTGGTCCAGACAATATCTACGCCAGAATATTGAAATGAATTACTAGGAAAAACCTTTTCCGTTCACAAAAGTTATTCAACAAAGCGTTGTAGGAATGGAAGCTGCCGAATGATTGGAAGCTGGCTAATGTATTACGATTGGAAGCTAGCTGATGCAATGCAAATTCTTAAGAAAAAAAAAAAGATTAGGTTCGACCTACCATCCCATCAGCGTCAAGAGGAAAAGTGTTAGAAAGAATAATAAGAGACAAAAGCGTTAAATTTTAGCAAGAAAATAGACTTGATAAATGAAAAATCTGACGGAATTCTTTTGTCATATGTACATATTAACAGGGGACTCCAAAATACGCTCTGATATTTTATACTTGGACTTCCTTACGTAAAGCCTTTGACAACGGTACCATATAAAAGACTGATTAGTCTTGTCGGATGAAGCTCACGGAACAGGAGATTGACTCTGTGTGAGGATAGTGGATTAGTGCTCAGGAAGGTATTAGCCAGCGTTATTAAATGGGGAAGCATCCCCTTAGCTGCACACGGCGAGCGCGGTTCCGCAGTGCACAATACTAAGGTCCCATACTTTTTCATCTAGATTGACGACCTCGAGGCAAGACACTCACCAGCAGATCTGAAAATTTACCAACGAAGTAAAATCAGGTGATGTAGCCCAGAGAAAGGAAAACTGCGTGAAGATCCAGAGGAACGGTCAGAGATGGCAAATTGGTTGTAACGTAGACAAATGCAAAGTCATGTACTTTAGAGCCAAAAGTATAAATCATAAATAAAAAATGCTTGGCAAACTATTGTTAGAAAATAAAGAAGAAAAGAACCTCAGCGTGATCATCAGCAATTACCTTTAATACAGAAAGCAATGCCTATTTTCATACAATAAGGCCAATTAGGATGCTAACTATCATAGCTAGAAATTTAAACCACAAAACAAATGACAAATTACTCACCTTGTATAACACCCTGGTTAGACCTCATCTAGATTACGCTTTCATTTCTGGTCACCAAATTTAAAGATGAAGAAAGATTAGAAAAATTCAAAGAATACCAACCATTCTAATCCCTTCTCTCAGAAGTGAGCCTTATAAAGAAAGAATCAAAGACCTAATACTATGATCTATATAAAACTCGGACTTTAAGTAGAGATTCATTAACAGAAATAACGGTATGAAGAAAAGAAAGGTTGGAGACGAAATAGTAATGTTGGTAGTATATGTTTTTTTCACATGTGGTGTGGTTGAACACTAAAGTAAACTACCTCATGATGTAGTTAATGGAAAGACTGTCATTATCTTTAAATCAAGGCGAGGGAAATACTTGATTGTTATCTGTTGTCAGCAAATAGTTCAATTTACTATCTATGATTTATCATTTATCATTTTAGGGAGTGGGTTGAGGGTAGTGGTGGTGGTAGGTGGTAGGTGGGGGGTTCAGGGAGTGGAAGACGTGTGGTACCACGGTGGGTGGAGAGGATCAAGGAGGGAGATGACGTTAGTGGATGGAAGGGTTCAGGGAGTGGGTGGTGGTGTGGTGGATGGACATTCCCCAGAACACCTGTTGTTACTCTACTTTGGAAACTTTTTCCATTTCACAACTTCCTATTCAATTTCCAATTTTATTCGTGTTCTTTTTTTTCTCGTCCATCTCCTCCCGGAAGTTGAGGCGGAAGAGGAGGTGGGTAGGGAGGTACCTGAAGCTTTACTCTCATGTCTTCACCACTGTTCTAAGGCCTGGACAACAGAGACCTTGTCACAGACCATCAGGTCTCCTATTACCTTCTCTCCCCATATACCAGCCATCACCCATTCTAAAGCAGCCACCCGCTCCACCCTCATCGCTTGGTCTACACCTCAAAACTCACGCCTGCCTCACCACTCACTCCACCATTAACAGTTGATACCTATCACCATTTACTCCATCCTCATCACTCACTCCTCATTACCTCTCGTCTACCATAAGCACTCACTCCACCTTCACCACTAACTCTATTTGTCGTCACTCACAACACCATCCCCATGCATTCCACCCAGCACCATTGAAATCACCATTACCATTAACTCCACCTTTCCCAATTATCTCTCTTCACCATTCACTCCATCCTCACTCTTCGATCCACATCACAGTCCACTCTCCGCGACTCACTGCACTCATCACCAGTTACTCCAACATCCCCCAGAGCACACATCGTCACCTCCTGTGTCCTCACCAGTCACTCTATCCTCACTATTCTCTCTACCATAGCAACTCTGTCCACCCATTACCATTCACTCTACTATCACAGCTCACCCCTTCCTTACTACTGATTTCACCAAACGCCACTCACTCCAACGTGATTGCTCATTCTACATATCACCACTCACTCCAGCAGCCCCTCCCACTCCACTCCTTGCTACTCATGCCATGCTCACCACTAATTCCACCTTCATCTTTCACTCCATATGGCCACACTCGCTCCACCAGCACATTTCATTCCACCCCTCATCACTTACTACACCATTACAGTCACTCTACCACTCACCACTCATTCCACCCGTTACAGCTCACTCCTCCCGTCACCAGTCACTCCACCCTCACCGCTAACTCAGTTATTCAACATTCATTCTAACCATCAACGCTCACTCCACTCGTCACCAATCACTCCACCATTATCTTTCAATGCACATGTCACCAATCACATCAACATCTCCACTCTCTCCACTCATAACCACTCTACCCGCTACCACTTTCCTACCAGCCTCATTCACTCCATCATCAACGCGCACTCCACCCTTGTCACCACTCAGTAGACTATTACCATGCACTCCATCCACCTCCAGTCGTCTCACTAACCCCACACCTCGTCACTAATTCCACCTTCACCTCTTCCACCACCAGCATTACTTACGCCACCCGTCACTATTCCCTCCACACCTCTCCACTCACTCCATCTGTCACTACCCACTCTAACCGTTGCCGGTAACTCCATATATCACCACTAACTCAGCCTTCAAAACATGCTCCAAGCGTCACCAATACCTTTAATTTCACCACTCATTTCACCCTCATCATTCTAACATCAGGAGGATTCACTCCATCAACCGCTCCATCATCTCCATAACTCCTCTTGTCATCATTTCCACCACAATTAATAGTCACTCCACCCATCACCATCCACGCAACCATCGCTACTTACTCCATCCTTAATACACATCCAACATCACAACTCACCCCACTCTCACCGCTCACTCCAACCGTCACCATTAATTATTCAAAGGAATTCGAACAGCAACAGACCAATAAGTCCTTTCGAAGCTGTTTGTGATGATGGAAGACGTCTGAATCTCACATGTTAGTGCGATAAGAGGAGAAGGGCATACGGACGATTCAAAGAGAAAAACCTACAAACTGTTTATGTGCCAGAGGAGGCGCATGTAATGTTAGTCGTGGACTTGAAGCGCAATATTTATCAGGCTTACTCTTAAACGTATCAGTAGTACTGCTTTCACCCTCTCTAATCGTTCATTCATTCCACTTGTTATCGATTCTGTTGAGGTAAAAGTGATTCATGTCATTCGAGGCAAAACGTTAACCAACGAGTCTGTAACCATTATTACGAGTGAAATCAGACGAATCAAGACTTAAACAGCTAGTTGGATCAAGATTTAAAGCCTTTACTGATTTTGATTCAGATCACCTCTTAACTTTCTTTTTTCTGAGCTAAACAAATGTACATCGTTTAGTTGGCTCTTATAGAATTCGTTTCTCAGTCTAGGAATCATTGGTAATTCGACTCAGTACTCTTTCCCTTCTGTTTGTCGTATGTCAATTAGGGTGACCAAAATTGAACACATTATTCAAGACAGGGCCGCAGCAATGAATTGTAAAGAGTACGGATAGCCTGCCTAGACTTAAATTCCTTCTCCTTACCTATGAATTGAAGAATACTGATCGCATTTTAAATACTTCTGTGTACTGCTTACATGGTTTTATTTCACAAAGTCTTTTTCCTCATTTACTTTATGTAGCTCAACAGAATTCGTACTGTAGCTTGCCATTTCGTTTAAACTACCGATATGCAAAACTCTGCACTTATTGATATTAAAGTTCACTTGCCACCTACGAGCCCAGTCCATCAGTTTGTGTCAGTTTGAAACTACATACGTTCAATATCAGTTGCAGACTTATTTCCCAACTTAGTTTCGTCCGCGAATTTCGATATCTTACAATGCAGGCCATTATCAACATCATTAATACATACAAGAAAAAGAACCGGTCTCAAGACTGATCCGTGTGGCACTCCACTTGTTACGTCTAACTATTCAGAGGCTTGACCATTAATCACAACTCTGCTTCCGGCCATTCAACCGATTTTCTGACCAAAAAATACAACCCCGTGTAAACCATGTGACTTAACTTTTGTTAGTAGCCTTTGCTGTGGCATTTTATCAAGTACTTTTAGAAAATCTAAATAGGTGTCCTCAGCTGCTTTACTTTCACCTTACATATGAATTGTATCATAAAAGAAATCTAGCAGATTTGCCAGGCATGAGCAATTTCGTCGCAAACAATGCTGAAAGTCGTTTATTAAGTGGTGGTTCTCCAGCTGGTTTATATTTTCTCCTGAATGATTGTTTCCATAAGTTATCCAACAGCAGACGTTAAGCTAATTGGACGCCTGTGTACAAAATTGTATACCATATAGAGGACCACAAATTAATAACCATTTCCAGCGTGGTTTTCGACATAATCGCTCATGCCTGACAAATCTGTTTGATTTCTTTCATGATATAATTAACATGCACGATGAAAGTAAAGCAGTTGATGTTATCTATTTATGTTTTCAAAAAGCGTACGGTAAAGTTCCACATCAAAGGTTACCAGCAAAAGTTGTCACATTCCATCATCCCCGCTTATTTCATCGGTTCGTTACTCACTCCACCACCACGACTCGTTCCACCTATCATCACTTAGTCCACCATCGTTATGCTCTCCACCATCTCCACCTACTTCGAACGTCACCACTCGTATCATGACACCACTCACTCCACCTTCACCACTTATACCATCCTCACCATCCACGATCTCTATCACCACTCACTCTAACTCCACCATTAACTCCAGTATCCTGTGTTATCTAGTATCCCCACTATTCTCCCTCATCACTCACTGCATCTGTCACCGCTCATGCCATCCTCACCAATCACTCCGCCAGCCCCGCTCCTCCACTGTAATCACTCACCCCAGCCTCGTCGCTTCGCATTCCAGCATCGCCATTCATTCCACCCATCACTCTGCCACCATCATCCACTGCACTTATCGTCACTTACCTCACCATCCACTCTCATTCCACCCGCCACTACTCGTATCATCTTTACCACCCCCAACATTATCAGTAACTCCACCACTACCAATTTCTTTACCACAACCACTCCACCTTTCACCACGTACCTTACCATCACAGCTCACTCCACCAACATCTCTAACTCCACCTGCTACTTCTCACCACACAACCTCTATTTTACCCGTAACCAAACACTTTACAATCATTATTTACCTCACTTGTCACCACTCTCATCTCAATCATAATTCTCATCATCCCTCACCACTCACAATTACATTATCATTTACAACACCCTCACAACTCATACATCACAGTGCATACCACTCCTATCCGTCATTCCACCTGTCACCACTCATCCCATCGTTAGAACTCATACCACCAGTCACCATTTACTCCACCATCACCACTTCACCCTCACCATATTTTCCACAAATCGACAATCACTAAAATCTCAACACAAACTCCAGCTTAACCTTTCAGTCCACTCTCAGTACTTACGTCATTCGTCACCAATCACTCCACCTTTCACCGCTCATTCTGTCAACACTCAGTACACAATCACCATACACCTGCCATCGTCGTTCACTCTTTCCTCATCGCTCATTCACTATCATCACTTACACCGCCCATCACCTCTCACTCCACAAACACCACTCACTAACCATCACCATCTATTCTGCCCTCACTGCTCATTCACTATCACCAGTAACTCCATCCATCATCATGCATTCGACCTTCACCATTGACTCCAGCTTAACAGATATCCAAATATTCACTGTCATCGATCAATCCATCTGTTATTGCTCGCTCCGCCATCATCAGTCACTTCAGTTATCACCACTCGTTCCATCTTCACCGCTCACTCCAACATCACCATTCACTGTACTTTTTACCACTCATTTCACTTGACCCCTTATTCTACCTCCCACTTACTTCCACCATCACTAATCACTCCACTTTTCACCACACACCACCATTGTCCTTCAGTCCATTTAGCACCACTATTTTCATTCACTCCACCTGCAAACAGTTACTCCACCCAACACAACCCATTCCACCATCCTTATCTATTCCACCCATCACTACATACGCCATCATCACCACTCACTCCATCCTCACCATTGTAGCAATCACAGCCACTTTCTGCACACATTACCACTCACCTCACTTGTGACATTAACACTACCCTCACCACTCACTCCAGCCATCATCAATCATTCCACTAGAACAACTTAGTCCACCATGAACACCCACTTCACCTGTCACTAATCATTCAAACATTTCCACTATATCCACATACCATCACTTAACCCTACTTCCATTCGGACCACCACCACCAAGCGCTTTACCCCGACCACTACTTATTCCAGCTCCACCACACCCACAGCCCATCACACCATCCTCACCAGTAACTCAAGCCAATACAACTCACTCCACCAAATTCTACCATCACCACCTACTCCATTCTTAACACTCACTCCAACATCACCACTCACCCTCCATCTCGATTTACCCTGTCCTCACAGCTCATTCCACTCATTACCGCTCATTCTACCTTCATCTCTTCAACCTCACTATTTAACCACCATTACCGTCCTCTCCAACCATCACCACTCACTCCACCCATCACCACCCACACCACCATCACCCCTCACTCCATCACCATTCACACGAACATTATCACTCACACCACTATCACCACTCACTCTGCCATCATCACTCACACATCATAACTATCAGAACTGCCATCACCGCCCACTCTGCTAGTCACCACGTACTCCACAGGGACAGTTGCTAGATACTTGGACAGCGATATACCGGGTGAGATTCGCCTCGCTCTTGTTGGGAACTTTGATCACGCATTTGCGCAACAGAGTTTTGCAATAGGCTTTCATCCTATTGCAAAGCTGTGTGAATGACAGTGGAAATATAACAGGGTTACATAAATTCAATTTAGTTGCTTACAACGCAATGTACGATTAATTGAAAACAAATATATAATGTCTAAAATGACTGATTTGGTTACAGGCAAGCGCCCAAGACAAGAAGAAAAAAATATATTGCTTTGTACGAATTAGATCTATTGTTGGGAAAAGAAGAAAATCAAAATGATGATAGATGATTTTAACAACCTTAACATTAACAGTAACTGCTTAGCAAGTGACCACAAGGGAAACAGACTAATCTTTATGGTAGTGAATTGCATTATAAATCAAGTGATCTATAACCTAACAGAAGGTTAACAATGTGCCAGAGGTAATACTTAACAGATAAGACCTTACTGGCTGTTTGAGGTCATTGTAAACTTAGGTAACAATGGTCACAGTCCCATTATACTCACTGTAAATTTCCACTTTAATTTCAAAGATACTGAAATGATTTTGTATTTTAGATTGGCTAACTCTGACGGTCCGCTTCAGGATGTTTTAAGTAGACTTGATCAAGCTCTTAGAGGTTAATGCAGTTGAAGAGATGTGATATACCTTTAAATCTAACATGCTCTTCCTCGAGAAGAGATATTATTCCCAGAAAGAAAGAGAGAAGTAATGGAAAGAAGAAAAAAACTTTTAGTCGGAATGACCAAGAAAATGCAAGATTCACTTGACGTGAAGGAACTCTGGAATAAGTGACACGATCCACGTGATCAGTGAATGTAGATACAAGGTATAAGATATAAGGGATTATGGGAAGGAAATCAGAGTCAGCCAAAGAGAATATGCGAAGAGATTTCCTCACATGAAGCCCAAAACATTCTTTGAATCGGTAGCAAGACAAGCTTCAGTGTTGCTAATAGGCTCGACATGTAATGAAAACGGCACCATCGAAAACGATGAAGAAATGTTTTCCTTCTCGAAAATTTATTTCGTTGCATTGTTCACTTTAGAAGTTTTATCTTTTTTTTTTCACAGATACACCACAAACACAGAACAAATTTATAGTGACAAAGAATGAGATCAGTTTGACACATACTGTATTGTACTGAAACATTCACCATCTTGCTTAAAGTGCCGAATGATTGGAAGCTCACGATTGCAATATCACTTTACAGAAAAGGCTATAGGAAATCCACCTCAAAAAACGACCTATGAGGCTTGCGCTGGTGTTACGTAAAGCGACAGAAAACAATAATCGGAGGTAGTTTCGAATTCTGTTTGGAAAATTATAAACTTGATAGCTGTATATCGACATGGGTTCCCTGGAAAAGAATCGTGGCCGACGAATACAAGTTATCCAGCGATGTATGTATTATAACAACGACTCAAAAATATCCTTAAGTGTTAGACATTTACACTTCCCAAGAGCTTTCAGTAAAGTACCACGTGAAGTAAAACACAGTTATGGTAAAGATGAAACGCGTCACTGAATATAAAATGGGTGTGTTGGATAGAGGACTGCTCAACAGATGAATAGCAGAAGTGTGACTTGAAAGGGAAAGTATGCCACTCGCTCACCACAGCAGGCATGGTACCACGTGGAATGGTCATAGGAGCCATTGTCAGTATCACCTGGAGCAGTGATCTGGAGACTAGACTCACCGGTACATTCTGAAATATCTGCTGACGACACTAAAGTAGACATGATAAATGGACTTCAACGAAGACAGATGCAAAGTGATACACTTGGGCAATAGGTATATCAGTTTTGAATGAAAATTTTCGGTAACCCATTATCAAAAGTACGAGGAGAAGATTATCTTGGGATGATAAAGAGGAAAGAGCCAAAATACGCCTAGTTTGAAACATCAACTCTGACAAGCAAGACACAATAATTACAAGGCCTTGATTAAACCTCACTTGGAAAAACACCTCACTTCTGCCCACCAAACTTGAACAGACACGAAGAAGAGAACAGAACTAATTCCGTCACTGAGAAATTAATCCTACAAAGAAAGACTCATAAACCTGTAATGAATCTCTCTAGAAAAGGCCCACACTCCTAGAAGAACTAATGGAAGTTCTTCAAAATATTAGATGATTTGAATTTAATGCCTCGTAACTTCTACTCCATTTTAGACAAACCTACGATGACCAAAGATAACGGTAAGAAGTTTACAGGGAAGGAGCTGTCATACAAGTATATAGAGTTACAGAACACTGGAGTTGCCTACCACCGGATGATGTTAAGCTGAAGACTATTAATACATGCAAATCACAGCCAGACAGATACTCAGTATGAATCGTCAGTACATGAGGGTCTTTAAGAAGAAAAAAGCATTGTGTTCGTGATTCAGCTTTTTTTTCCTTTTCATATCTGAGCCTCCTGCCCAGATTATCCGGCTGCCAGCATCAGAACAGAACGTGTTTTCCATGTACACTTTCCAGTAAGATTTCCAGTACACTCCCTCCACGCGACTTGGTACTCTTTCGTCGCTATTTTACCGGGGGTTGATGCTGCCAGTTGGGCAGTGAGTGAAGAGGAGCTTTCTGCTTTATCTTCCTGTCTGTGACTTTGTAGATTTAGTACTTGCGATATTGTTACATTCCTCGAACAGATCCCTTCAGTATAGAACATCGTGTGTTGTCTGACCTACCCATCTAATCTCATATGCTATGCCCGCCCACTCCACCCTTTTGCTACCCACGCATCACCACACAGGTCACAGTCACCACTAACTCCACCTTTCCCCAGGCACTTCAGTCTCCACCCACCACCATCACTCACTCCACCCACCACCACTACTCACACCAGCCACCACCGACGCCACCCGTCGACTCAACTCCCGCGCTTTCATTCCTTAATCCCTTTGACCATTCGGCTCTGCCTCCGGAAATCATTCTCGTCCGCCGAGGCTTTCCTTGTGACTTGGCTGCATCCTTCCTCCTCCCCGACACAACCGCCACCTCCTCTCCTCCCCATCACCCCCCTCCCACTCTCTCTCTCTCTCTCTCTCTCTCTCTCTCTCTCTCTCCCCAGCCCTTCTTC
>JAYMFT010257775.1:0-10811 GCA_038088735.1 Panulirus argus
AATACTCGGCAAGCTGCTGCGTCACATAATTATTGTGTGGCCATCGGCAACTCAAGGGTGTGCCGTTTTGATAACTGTTTCTTTCCATATACCTCAAATCTTTGGAACTCTCTACCCTCTAATGTCTTTCCCAGTAACTATGACCTGTCACTCCTTAAATGATAAGTTTTTCACTTTCTCAAAAATTCAGAAATACTTTTCCTTGTCTCTTCTTTTTTTCTCTTTCTTCAACGTAAACAAGAAATTGATAGCAACTTTTTTTGGCTCAGTTTTACAATTCTGATCCTCTTACTGGGTTTATTTTGCACCAAAATCTTAACATATTCTCATGGACCCTATTGGAAATCAGTCTTTGAGGTTAATGAGTAACAAATCGCTCCTTTAGATATGTAAATGTGTGTGTAGCTTCAATCTAGTTATAATATCACATGTAAATACCAAATATTATGTGGGATTTATGAATAGATTAAAAGGAGAAACTAAACTAAGAGTATAAACGAATACAGTAAATATGGTTAGCTTAGATATCTCTTGCTTCACAGATATAACAAGCATGAGAGACTTTGAAGTATTCGTCATTAGAATTAGAAGGAAATTTGAGATGGGCAAGACAGGCCCTAAGAGGCTAGAGAATCCAATCCGGGGACCGGGCCCGTCACGTCTCACCGGAATCTGGAATCCGGATTGCTTCAGTGGCCTCCTGGCCTTCAGACGAAGAGGATGTTTGTACCGTCCTCTCCCTTGATATTTTTTTTCCCATGCTGCCCTTTAGATAATGTTATTAAGAACTATTTACCGCCACTGTCAGTGTATCCCACTGAGGTTACCTTGTGGTAGCGGGGCCCCAGCGAGTGTGTCCAAGTCCTGCTGTGAGTAGACAGCCGTACTCCGTGGAGTCATGGTCAACAAACAGAACTTCCTTTTCATGATTTGGGACGAGAAATCTTATTTTGGATTGGGTCTGTTAAATCTAGTGGTGATTATTAGCGGCGAGAAGGTTTTTTTTAGAGGTCTCGCCCTATAGTAATGCATGACAGTAATGTTTCCAAATTTCCAGGAAGGTAAAGCATGGATGTCTCATGATCATGGTGTCATGCTGACACAGATTAATATATTTAAAATAATGGTGATTTGCACGCATCATTCAGTATCACAATAGCTATATATTGTATGGTATCTGAATTTGATATATAGATAGGCCCCCCCCTCGCTAATAACTGGCAGATGATTTTCGTTATTTTGCCGATGAATATCGACATGGCCTTAATTGAACCACTGTTTTAGCTCTTAACAGCATGACAAATCCCCAAAAATTAAAATACAGGCTTTAGATAAAGATTTCCTTCCCCCAATGTTTGTATAGGTCTGTAAACCAACCTAATCTAATCTGACCGAATTTAATATAATATAATATAACCTAACCTAACCTAATCTAACCTAGTCTTACATAGAAAGAGTTGTATCTCGGGTGGATGATAGATGAAGAAAGATCTGGGAGCATAATTGGGATTATTTTGTCTCTTGAAGTGCAATACTGAAATATTCAATTCAGTAGGGAGAGTTGTGAGTATCAGGGAAAATGTGGGATAATGGATGTAAAAGTAGGTGAAACACTTGTGCAAGTCAGCATATTATTTATCTACAACAGCTCCACACTGATGTTAGCATTGAATAGTCTGTTTTACTTGCTAGTGTAGTTTTTAGTGAATACAAGAGCAGTGTGAGAGCATGAGTTAGAGCATTACAGTTATTGAACAATATTAAACGATGCAAATGTAGAATGTTAGGGATAATTTGGGGTTGATTAAAGCCAGAAATACAGTGGTATAGAAATTAACGGAACCCATTAAAGCTTCATCCAGCCCTGCTGTTAGTCAAAATTTAACACGCTTTTCAATATACTTTTCAAAATTAAACAGTTACACCCATGGTACTACACTGTATTGCAGCATGAGATGGAGACAAACAGATGACACAATGAGTGCTCATGGGATCACTTGCAAGAAAAGAAGATAATTAAGTATATTTCTGCCATCTTTTCAGCTAATGAATGAGGTTTGGTGAAGTTTTTAAAGGTTCTTTTTATATTATACAAGTGTATTACCAACATTACAATAGGTAAACCTACATTTATTGTTGTATATAGATAGGTAGGTAGTAGATGGTAGGCAGCCAACAACCAGGGAGGTATATTACCAGCACAACACGCCTGGGTATCAGGAGGGTTAGTGACATCTGCTTTGTGAGCCAGCACTTTGGTGGTTGTCAAGTTGCACTCCTCAGACCCAGGTAGCTGTCATTTCTTTCTACCTCACTAACATGTGGACTACTGGCATTCTGTCCTTAAACATGCATTTTTTCCCTGTCATATGTAACACCCGACAACGCTTAACTCACTCAGCTTATTCTTCGTAACTCTAGATATTCCTGCGGTGAGCACTGTGTGCTAGCCCTGGGATTAGTTTTTTCTAAATTTCATTGTTTAAAGTCCTCCTTTTTCATGTGGATATGCTTCAGTGCTTGTAGGACAGAGTGTAGAGGGGAAAAATGTAGGCTTTATCAAATGAAAAAAACCTGTGATCATTTTTATCTGGTTTTATTACTTGACCGCTTTTCTCTGTACCTTCTGTGATTACCATTTGGTTGGTGCCCATGATCTGCAAATTAAGAGCTCATATAATCTGGAACTGAGTGCATTTATGGCATCAGTTTGATGGGAGTCACTGATTGGCTGCTGGTGGGCTTGAAATGAGAGAATGGCTGCAATCACATATGGATGTTTCACAGAGTGTATGAAGGTTGACACCACACCAGAAATCACATGAGGGTTTTTTAAGGAAAATTTCTACAGTGAAAAAAGGGTTTTCAATTGTCAAAACTTAAGTTTTTGGCAAGAAAGAACATGATATTTATTTTTGGAGCACAGAGTACAGATTGCTTACCTAACAGTTTATAAATTTTACAGCTCTGCCAAATTTCCGACCTGGATATATCTGTTTCTGGCATGGCACTACAGCTGCTCCAGCACAGCAAATATCACAAGCGTTAAACACAAGACACGTTTTAGACAAAAACCAAGCACTTCAGGATGCTGTGCTCAGCAGTGCTGCAAGAGGCATGGTTTTATCTACAAAAGCTAGATTACCACATAAAAGGTATGAAGATAGAATACGATTTTTGTTTTTCCACGAGTGGCTATTACATTTGGTTTGATAACTTTAATATTTATCAGTATGTCTTTAAAATGTTATTAGAACTTTTACTCATATTAATGAAATGGGCCTTGTATGGAAAAAAGAATCCGTGAAACTAACTTTTGAGAATATATGTATATTGGTTAATAGATAATGTCTTATGTGGTACCGACAAATGCATTTCACACTCTCACATCCCATTTGTGGATGTGATGATTCATTTTTAGTTTATGCATTTTCTGACCCTCTGGTGTGTATTTGTATATCCATATTAATGGGCTCATTATTTTTTTTGTGTTAAGATGTATGAAGTGGTAATATGATTAGTAACATAAGCAGTTGATTTGCAATTTTCCGTATTTACAGTCACACAACAGACATACTTGGTGAAGAATGTTCTTATGAAGAAGAGTTTAATGATGACTCTTATTGGGAAGACAGAAAAAGTACTGAAGTTAAAGCTTCTGGGAAGGAAGTAAGTGTTGTACAATGTATATGCTCTTTATTTTGATGATTAAGTAGAGTCCATACTTTTGTGGTTATGTCTTTGCAGAAGTCAGATTTGTGTGTTCTGTGCTCTTGTATTTTATCTTAAGCTGAGTTGTCTTCAGGGCATTGAAAATTAAAACAAGTGGTACACCTTTAAACAGAATTAATGAACATTTTTGTTAGGCCTACCAAATGAGATATCAGCGCTCAGAATAAATTTAGAGAAAAGTTGGAAATGCTGTACTGTGATATGTATTGTATATGCTTTGTGGACCTTGAAAAGGCTTTTCACTGAGGGAAACCGTATAGAATGTGTTAAAAACAAACATTCCTGCTAAAATCGTTACGGGCAGTCTAAGATACAGTTGCAGATATAAATTTATTAGTAGTTTTTGTTGGACAGTAGCTTTATCTGGAATGCGGACATAGTAAACAAGTTGTATATAGTACATTTTCATGAATGAATGAGCACTGCATGTTTTCAGTTGTAATGGATGTGGTAATTGGCTGACAAGAATGCTTTCTTGTTTTTTATATCCAGTTAAGAACAAATGTTTATCCTTGAGGATAGGGGAGGAAGAATACTTCCGATTTATTCCCTGCATGTTGTAGAAGGCGACTAAAAGGGGTGGGAGCAGGGGGCTGGAAATCCTCTCCTCCGTTTTTAACTTTTCCATAAGAAGGAATACAGAAGGGGACCAAGTGAGGATATACCCTCTAAGTCTCAGACCTCTGTTCTTGATGCTACTTTGCTTATGTGGTAAATGCTGAATATGAATGGAAAAAAAAAGATGAAATATACTGATACTGTATTAGATTTTGTTTTTTATATCAGACCAGGAATGACATATCATTGCAAAAAGTAATGAATATACCACAAATAAACCAAAAAGTTTTTGAGTTTATCATGCTTACAACATACATCATGAATCTGAACTGTAGTGGAGCTGTTTTGATGGAGTGGAAAATATGTATTTGAAATGCAGTATATATGTTACTGTGCTAGATAAAGAATTGGCAAAAGATTTAGACAACTGAAGCCACATTTTTTGCATGCATGTGTATGTATATTTATATATGTATATGTACATGTATTTGCATGTATGTATATACATATATGTGTATGCTACTGGATGTGTCGTTTTTCATCTGTTTCATGGTGCTACCTTGCTAACGTTGGAAACAGCAGTCAAGTATAATCATGAAAATAATAATGTATATGCCCCATATAGTTTGTTACTGTGAGATTATTCTGATTACAACAGAGTACCTTCATTCTCCAAACCATGTCTGTTTGTTCTTTTTCCAGAAAAGCAGCAATTATATTTGAATGATTTGTGTGATATTTTTCTGAGATGAATGCAAGTAAGAGCAGTACAGTAGACTAACTGCCAGTTCCATTAGATTTTATGTTTCAGGATATGAAGATGTAGCTGATCATTTTCTTTCCAGATATATGTAGGCGAGGCTGTGATACAAGGAATTAATTCATTGTTTGACATAGATCGTGAAGCAGCTGTCCCTATGTTTTCTTCCCGCCGGTTTCAGCAGATTTCTGACAAGGCTGTTTTGAAAACACTGCATTTCTTAAAGGATCACAGTATCACATCAGAACAGATAAAACGAATACCTTGGATACTTCTGCATTCTGAAGGTTTGTGGTTAGTCTTAGCACAGTTTTATAATTCTGCCCTCAGCAATTTCTCCAGCCACAGAAAAGTAATTAGTCATGGTATTTTCTGATGAATAAAGGAGATATGATGTGGAGTTTATTAACAAGCAACAATAAATGTGCATAAAAGGTGCATAGAAAATGACTGTACAAAGATTTGTAGTTAGCCAAATCCAACCTCACCATCTCATGATGACCTCATCATTAAAACCCTCTTGAAGTGTGAAACCAGGGAGGAGGGTACTAGCTGGATTGTTACTTTTATCCTCCAAAATTGTAACTATTTAGGTTTATAATAAATTTCTTTGTTTTTAATTGTAATTTTTACCCGTCTATATATGTATCCATCTATGTTTCTGACACCCTTTCCTTCCAGGAATTCCCATAAAGGGGGTGGCCATGGCAAACAAATCTCATATCTCTGTCCTTACATGCCTCCCTAGCATACACAGTTCTATACTTTCTACCCCCATTTCGCTCCCTTTAGTATTCTTCCATTCTATTTCCCCACAGCATGGGTGGTCTTCCTGTCACACCAACCTCTTTAATCATAGTCATACATTTTCCTTGTAAACTCCCCATCTTGCATTCTTTACCATGTTATTTCAGTAGATTTTATTTGACTTATTTTACTGTAAAGGAGACTGCATTATTTTTACATTGTTCTTTCTTAGAATAGGTATATTTCTGCACAAGGTTCCTCAGGCATTAATGTGTTATGTTGGCCAGAGAAGTTGACCTTGTTGTCATCTGGGATTCACTGTACTTGATTTACCCTCAGACAGTGGCCCCTTTTATATGGCAGTTGAGTGGCAAGAAGGTTTCGTTAGCAGGAACAGCGAGAAAAGTGTGGTTTGGAACCTTTAATGTCAGCGGCATAAGGGAGTAGGGGAAGAGAAGAGAATTGATGTATGATTTTCTTTTAATGGAATAGTGGATGTACTTGGAATAGGTAGGGAAGTGAATTTGTACGGGAAGGGAATATGGGAGAAATGGAATTGAACTAGAGGGCATGGTGTGGGAAGGAGTGGAAGGGGAGTTATAAGGTCAGGATTGAAAGTAAGGCTATGAGGGGATGGCTAGGGAGAGCATAGACTTTTACTGGCTTTGAGACTTGGTGAGGGTGTAATAGAAGATGGATTTATAAATCCTAAAGGTGTATGTGTTGAGGATAGTATGGTTTCATGCAAGCCTAAGCTTCTTGAAGTAGAGAAACAACATTTGGTAAGGTAGAGATGGAAATATTATGGTAGCAAGTGCATATCCCATGTTACCTGTCTTTCAGAGTTGAGAAGGATGTTATCAAATATGGGTTTGTAATTTCTAAAGTTGTCTAGGTAGACTTTAATATTGAGGAGGACATTATATATGTGTGCTTATGCTCATGTAAAGAGAGAAACAAATATAGGTAAGTTAAAATTGGAAATACTATGGAAGCAGTAAGGTCAGTTTATAAAAAGATATGAGATGGAAAGAAAAATGTCTGTGCTGAGGACTCTAACCCAAAAGTAGAGCATGAGCAAATGGAGAAAATTTTAGGAGGATGGAGAGTACGAGATATGAACGTAGATGTTGAATCTCCAATAGACTTGTGTACTAATAGAGCTATTTCATGGCAATTCCTTATTTTGAACATAAGCTAATTCACAGGTACACATGGGGAAGGGAACAAGCAAAATGCATTGGTATTACATGTGGTAATACTTTTGATGAAAGAAATGGGGACAATGATCAGGTGTAGGGGAAGAGAAGAAAATGCATGTTTTCTTTTTTCTTTTCCTTCATGCATTTGTGCTGTTTCCTGTGGAGCGAGATGGCGTTGGGAATGGATGAAGGTGAACAAGCATGAATTTATACATGTGTATAAATGTATGTATGTGTGTGTGTGTGTATGTATATATATATTTTCCTTGGGGATAGGGGAGAAAGAATACTTCCCATGTATTCCCTGCATGTTGTAGAAGGCAACTAAAAGATGTGGGAGCGAGGTGCTGGAAATCCTCCCCTCCAGTTCTCTGTTCTTGACGTTACCTCGCTAGCATGGGAAGTGACGAATTTGAGTGAAAAAGATATATGTGTGTGTGTACATGTATACTTGTATATGTATATATATATGGGGATGTGTCTTTCTTTGTCTGTTTTCTGGGTCTACCTCGCTAATGCAGGAAATGGCGATCAAGTATGAAAAAATGTTACTGTAATATTCTTTGTTTATGAATATTTGTAACCCTCTTGTACATTACTTTATATATCTTGTGTGTAAGATAACATCATCAGAAATGCATGTTCATATATGCAGGGGTATAATAAACCTGTAGACAGCTGTTTTGCTTATTGCTCCATCATGTAATTATGGTATGATTGCCATTTCCAAATGTTACTTAGATAACACTATAGCTTTCCTTGCTGAATCTTCAATTTCAGGGATATGGGAAACAAAGCAGACGGTGGTGTCTTTCTCTTTGTTGAAGTTCATTTAAATCCCATAATAAGAATTGTTGTAGCCATTGAGAATGTCGACTTCATATTTGTGGAAATTAAAGATAAACATCATAAGAAAGTAATAGTAGGTCTAGTTTATAGGCCCCCTGCACAGACACCGGGGGTAAATGAAAGATTTTATGATCAGGTGGCAGAAATTTGTCATGAACAAGAGTCTATCATAGTAGGAGATTTTTTTCATATTAGCGCCAAAATGGGGAATATCCCTTTTCAGTAGCTCTGGGTATGGACTTTCCCAAGATTTACTTGATAGTGCCCAGATGAAATTAGTTGAGAAACTTAATTGCGATGAAAATATATTATTTTAATTGTAACTGCAAATGAAGATCTCATTTATAATGTTGAAGGTAGAGAAAAGTTAGGTACAAGTGATCTCCAACAAATTACTTTTGAAGTTGTTTTCAACACTGCATGTGATTTGAGTCAACATGAGAGTTACGAAAATTACCCACTTTTAAACATGCAGGTTTTTGATAATCTTTCCATTGCTCTAGACTGGCAAATCTGGGATGATATAGTCACTAAAAAAGGATGAACGTAGCTTGGAATAGTTTCAGTAAAACCTTCAGAGCAGTACAGGGAACATATGTGTCAGTGTTTAGTAGACAGTTTGTTTCCAAAATGAAGCCAAGGTGGTGGAACAATGAAATAAAAAAGTGCCTGTTGTCTAAGAAAGTAGTTTATAAGGTCAAAGAGACCAGTAACTAATTAGATATCAGTACGAAGTGTAGATTACTGAAAATAGCAAAAGAGACCCCAAGGAGTTTCACAGTTAAGGTAGAGGCAAGAGAGTCAAATACACAGTCAGTTGGCTTATTAATTACAGAAAGTGATGACTTGGTTCAAGAAAACAAAGTCATAGCAAAGTCTTAATTGACTTTTTTGCATCTTTATTTACAATTGATGACACAACCCAAGTCCCTAATCCAATTTTCATTGATTAGAGAGAACTTTCTTCAACAGATTGACATAAAAGCTGAGGACATAGTATCAGCAATAAGTGGAATGAAAATAGATAAGATGGTAGACTCTTTTGATGTGGGTAAAGAGTCTCCATAGCTTTTGAACTCCGGTGCTACTTCTGAGCCTTTACTGCCTCATCCTTAAGTGGTCACTGGCAGAGGGCAACTCTGGTGCATTGTTTTCAGAGGCACCTACAAAATGTATCTACCTAATGTTTCTCCCTAATGTTCCAACCTACTACTTCTACCCAATGCTCCCACTACTTCTTCCTGATGTTTCTTCTGGTCCTGACTTTTGGAAAGTGATTATACAAGGAGGGAAGGGTTTCCAGCTCCCAACTTCTCCTTTTAGTTGCCTTCTGCAGTGTGCAGTAGACATGTGAGCAGTATTCTTTCTCCCCTGTTCCCCAAGGATGAGATATTATGCTTCAGGAAATATTATTCTTACACATCATGCAATGTATCTAGTTATGCGTGTTTCTTTGCTCAGCCAGAGTAGATCGCTGTCAGTAGTATCCAAGCTGTTGAGATTATATGAGTTATATGAAGCTTATTTGAAAATAGAACTTTACTAAAGGAGATATTGCTTGTTAAAACCAGTATTAAACCTATTGTTTTGAACACTTTGTTATTCAAATTGATTATTAGATATTGGTGGTTATTGAGACATTAAGATTTATAGGAAAACATTTTATGTTCATAATATTGTTTCTGCTTTTCTCATAAACAGTTCACCTGTTTCTTACATTATTTGATACTTTTTGTGAAAATTAGCTTATCAGATCTTTTCATCATAAAGATGCCTCATTCTGAAGATAAATATGGTATGTGCGGATTCTTCTGCAAACATTTCCTTTACCCACTACCTCTACACCTGCAAGTATCATACCCATCAGAGTTGTCTAAGCCATTTGTTGAAAAATTTTGTACTTGATTGGATATTAGTCAGCTGCAATAACCACCACTTGCTTACACTAAATAGTATGAGCATATGGAATACGATTGTTTCATTCTACAAAAAAAAAGAGAAACTAGGTGTATACTGATATGCAGCTAGAAAAGATTAGACGATGAAGCACAGCTTCATTTTCGACTTACCTTATTCGATCTCTTGAACAGGTAGTCTTCAAGAGAAGTTTGCGAAATTGACAAAACCCCACTTATTTCAAAACTGCTCAGATGGATTAGGATTTTGTCACTTCCCACTAGAACGGATATCAGTATATCAGAGAGGTTTCATGTTAGAGGCTGCTAAATTTCCCAATCACAACAATCGTTTATACTACCTGGCAGAAAAGTTAAAGGTAAGATTATATAGGTAAGCCATGTTTTTTGTTTTTTTTTTATTTCAGATATCTTTTCATCAGATAATTAAACTTCAAAGACTTCTTAAGTAATTTCTTTATGTTTGACTTTGATGACCCATCTCCAAATTAGGGCAGTGGTGAATCACAAAATATAACTTGCCTTTGGACACCCAAAGCATTTCACTAGAACCAAACCTTGACTAGAGTTGAGTCTGATATGTGAGCAAATTTTACTAAGCTATTACCAGTAGCAAAAAACAGTACAGTCACCATCTCAAATATTAATAGAGGCTCAGTGAAAGCTTTCGAAAATAATGTATATTTACTTCAAGCTTGGCAGACTTGTGGTGTAACAGTTAGCGCTCCTGACTGTGACGCATGAACAGGCCGCCCAGGGTCAAGCGCATAGGTTCAAATCATGGTTGCAGCTGTCGGTCCACAGGCAACCCAGTAATTCATCCATCCCTAGGAGTTGGTTGATAAAATGTGTACCTGGCTCAGGCTAGGGTTTATATATCCTCCCCTCCAGTTTCTGCTTTTCCAATAAAGGAACAGAGAAGGGGCCAAGTGAGGATTTTCCCTGAAAGGCTCAGTCCTTTGTTCTTAATGCTACCTCGCTAATGCGGGAAAAGGCGAATATGTATGAAAAAAAAAAATATATATATATATATATATATATATATAT
>JAYMFT010257786.1:0-10810 GCA_038088735.1 Panulirus argus
ATATATATATATATATATATATATATATATATATATATATATATATATATATATATATATATATATACATATATATCTATATATATATGTGTGTGTGTGTGTGTGTGTAAACTTAGTTCCTGTCACAGGAGTCCCTTCCATCCTAATGAGGCAACTGCAGCACTTAGGAAACTGGCCAGATCCTCCGTTTGGAATCACAGGTCATAAAGTGTTGTGATGCGTGTGTGTCCATGTGTAGAGGGTGCATGCCAGTTACGTAGTAAGTGCTCGGTGTCTTTATGATAGTTGCATCGTGGGCATGAAGGGTCTTGGGACATGTTGAAAAGGTGTTTGTAGTGTTGTAGTGATGGGTGAGGTCTAGAGCGTAAAAGGGAGAGTGTTAATCGTGTTTGTATGGGGAGCGTGGTATCTGATGGGTGTATATCCAGTGGGTTGGTAATTGGGAGGGCAGTGGTTTAATGCTCATCAAGTTACTTCAAAGCGCATGTGTTTTGTTAGTGTTATATTTGTTGAGGGTCGGGGATCTGTGAAGAGAGGTTACTAAAGTGTATGGTAGAGGTAAACTTGTTATATCTACTTGGGGGTTGGGGTTTAGTTATAGACTAGTTTTTATGAGAGGGTTCTAGTGTTTTTGCATAGAATTGAGTATCTTTGTTTCATTCTGCAGATGTTGAGTGTTTACGGTTGCTAGGCAGCCAGTGATTGCTTTGAGTGCGCTATTTTATGTAATTTGCAACTTTGTTATATATATATATGCTTTTGAGAGGATAGAATATCAGGCAGGTGAAGCATGAATTGTTTACGTCAAATATCGAGGGATTCTTCCCACATTTAGTACCAGTTAGTGGTCTTAGGACATCTAGTTTGTGTGTTGTTTTTGTGTTGATGTTACTGGTATGGGAAGTGAATATCCTGTGTGTGTAGTGTGCATTTTGTTCAGTGGGAGACAGTGTCTATTCAAGGTAACTGGAGGGTGTGAGCTGGGGTCAATAGAGTGACTGATGACTTCTGTGGATATGCTGATGTTCTGTTCTGGGTGAACCATTGTTCCAGTTGTATAATGTAGTGCTGCATGTATGGTGTTTCTACTGTGGTGTCAGAGTGTTGTAATGTGATTGTGGGGTCGTCTGCATAAGAAAGGACCTTCATTGTTGATGTTTGCCTGAGGTAATGGGAGGTCGTGTAGGAAGAGATGAGAGAGAGTTGCATGAAAGAACTGATCCTTCGGGAACTCCGACGTAGAGTTTAAGTAGCGTAGAGGTGAAGCATCGTGAGTGACTCCGGCAATGCGGCCGGCTATGATAAAAGCCACCGACTTATTGTTGCTGTTGTGGAGGGTGATGTCAAGTATTTTTTTGTGTAGGAATGTATCAGGGAACTGTGTTAAATGCTTTGTCGACGTCCGTTGCCACTAGTACTATGCAAAAGTGGGGTTGTGTTGATTGAATCCATCTAGGATCTGTTGTATGGTAGTAGTGTTTGGGTCTAAGGCCATGCTGTGAGGTTGCTATTAGGATGTTTTGTTTGATTCTCTTATGGATCATACTTTTACGGAATTTGGATATCAACAGAAGTAATGCAGAATGATAGGAGAAGGGGAAGGTTAGTGGTTGGTAAAGTTTTAGGACTGGTATTATGTTGGCAAGTTTCCAGATGTTTGGAAATCTGTTGTGTATCCTAGAACAGCTGAAGATATCTGTAAATGCTTGAATTACAATTGAACCATAATGTATTATATGAAAGTTCGATATGTTGTCAGGGCCTGTAACAAGAGAGTTTTTTTTTAATGTTTTAATTGCATCACTTTCTCTCCATAACGCATTAATCTTTCGCCTTTTTTCTAAAGGACAAAGCTTAAGGGTAAAGGAGAAAAATACTTTGGAAATGTCTTAGAAGTAACGTCAGGGGTTGGTTAGAGGACAAGAGCTAAGAAAGGGTAGCACTACTGCTGAAGCGGGAGTTGTAGGAGTGTGTGAAAGAGTGTAATAATGTGAAATGCAGACTGATGTGGGTAAAATAGAAAATGGGTTGCAAGATTATAGTGCTTATGCATCTGGCCACGAGAAGAAAGATCATTATAGGCAAGTGTTTTGGGGCCATCTTAGTGAGCGTGTCAGCAGTTTGGTGCACGAGAACAGGTATTAGTAATGGATGATTTAAATGCAAAGGTGAGTAACATGGCAGTTGATGGTATACTTGGGGAGCGTAAAGAATTCAGCATCATGAATGTAAATGATGAAAGGTTTGTGGAGTTGCGTGCAAAAAGAGGATTATTGATTGGGATTACCTGGTTTAAAAAGAGGGACATACACAAGTATATGTATATGAGTAGGAAAGATAGTCAGCGATCATTATTGGATTACATACTAATTGACAGGCGTGCAAAACAGAGACTTTTGATGTGTGTCGAGAGGGGCAGCTGGTGGGATGTCTGATCATTACACTGTGAGGCGAGGGTAAACTAAGGTAGGGGAATTGTTGAGGAATGGGAGGTATTTAGGGAGGCAATGCTGACAAGTTGATAAGGTGAAAGATGGGCAGATTAGAAAGGGTAGTGAGTGTGGGATGGTAAAGAAAAATCGCTAATGAAAGAGCAAAGATAGGTATGTTGACGATGCATACAAGGAAGGAGTGCAAATGATTAGATGTATAAGAGAAAGTGGCAGGAGGTAAAGAGGAAGGTGCAAGGATTGGAAAACAGGACGTATGAGAGTTGGGGTGAGCAAGTATCGGTAAACTTCAGGAAGAATATGATGTTTTGGAAGGAAATTGATAATGTGCGAAAACAGAAAACAAATATGAACATAGGTGAAGAGGGCTAATAGGGAAGTAGTAACAAGTAGTGATGAAGTAAGTAGGTAATGTAATGAATATTTTGAAAGACTACTAAATGATTTTCATGATAGAGAGCCGGATGTAGGTTTGCGTCGGGGTGGTATGAAAAGTGAGAGAGTCAGGGAGGGTGGTTTGGTGATGAAAGAACAGCAGGTGAATGCCTTACGAAAGATGAAATGTGGCGATGCGGCTGGAGTGGATGGTATTGTAGTTGAATTTCTTTGAAAAAAGAGGGTTAATGTGTTGCTGTTTGGTTAGTTAGGATTTTCAGTGTGTGTATGAGGTACCTGAAGAATGGTTGAATACATGTATAGTGATATTATATAAAGCTAAGTGGGACAGAGGTGATTCTTCACACTACAGAGATATAAGTTTATTGACTGTACCTGGTACGTTATAGGAAGAAGTAGTGATTGAGAGGGTGAAGGCATGTACAAAGCATCAGATTGGGAAGGAAAAAGCGTGATTTCAGAAGTAGTAGAGGATGTGTGGATCAGGTGTTTGCAGTGAAGAATGATGTCAGAAAATGCTAATAGAAACAGAAGGATTTGTTTGTGGCATTTATGGATCTGGAGAAAGCATATGAGAGGGTTGATTGAAATGCCTTTTGGAAGGTTTTAATAATATAAAGTGTCTGGGTGTTTGTTGCTAAAGCTGTAAGAAGTTTTTATCAAAGATGTAAGGCATGTGTACAAATAGGAAGAGAGGAGCGTGAATTGTTCGAGTTGAAGGTCGGTCTGCGGCAGGGATGTGTGATGTCACCATGGCTAATTTGTTTGTGGATTGTGAGGTGAGTCTTGGAGAGAAGGGTGAGTAATGCAGTCTGTAGGGATGAGAAGGGCTGGGGAGGGAGTCACCTCTCATTTGCTGATGATACAGCACTGGCGGCAGATTCTTATGAGAAACTGCAGAAGTTGGTGGCTGAGTTTGGAAGAGTGTTTGAATAGAGAAAGTTGATCGTAAATGTTATGAAAGCAAGGTTACTAGGTTTAGGAGGGTTGAAGGACTGGTTAGATGGGGTGTTAGCCTAAATGGAGAAAATATGGAGGAAGTGAAGTGTTTTAGATACCTAGGTGCGAACATGGCAGCAAACGGAGCCATGGAAGAGGAAGTGAGTCATAGGGTGGTGAGGGGGCGATGGTGTAAGGACCAAAGAAGAATGTGTGGAAAGAGAGGTCGTTATCTGTGAGGGCAATAATGGGTATGTTCGAAAGTGTAGTAGTCCCAGCAATGTTATATGGTTGCGAGGCATGGGCTATAGATGATGTCATGTGTAGGAAGGTGGATGAGCTAGAAATGAAATGTTTGAGGATAATATGTAGTGAATAATGACAAAAGAGTAAGGGAGATGTATGATAAAAAGAGTTTGGTTTAGAGAGCTGAAGAGGGTGTGATGAAATGGTTTGCACATGGAGAGAATGAGTGAGGTGAAGTTGACCAAGAGGATATATGTGTCAGCGGTGAAGGAAACAAGGAGAACCGGGAGACCAAATTGGAGATGGAAGGATGGAATGAAAAAGATTTCTAGTGATCGGGGCCTGAAAGTGCAGGAGGGCGTGCACGGGACTGAGTGAATTGGAACTATATGGTATAGACATCGATATGCCGTTAATGGACTGAATCAGGACGTGTGAAGCGACAAGGGTAAACCATGGAAAGGTTTTTGGGGCCTCAATGTGGATAGGTAGTTGCAGTTTTAGTGCATTACACATGACAGCTAGAAAATCGACGCGAGCGAATGAGGTCTCTTTTCGTCTGTTCCTAACGCTGGAAACTGCGAGCAAATATGACATATATACATACATATATATATTTTTTTCATACATATTCGATGTTTCCCGCGTTAGCGAGGTAGCGTTAAGAACAGAGGATTGAGCCTTAGAGGAAAAATCCTCACTTGGCCCCCTTCTCTGTTCCTTCTTTTGGAATAATGTTTATAGCCACATATATCTGTATGATATCCTTGCAAAAAACAGAAGCAAAAAGCATTATCTAAATCTGTTAACAATTGCGTACATACTCAAGCCAAACCCTGGGAATGAGAAAGTCAGTTGGTATTACAGCTGTAAATATCGTGTCTGTAACACTGCCACGTTTGTCCAAGTTTCCTTCCCTTTACAGATACAACAAACGTAAATTGTAGGTTGTCAATATGTCATCCACTCGCCAGTAAGGCGCTCTCTTTATTAATTTGGAGCAGCCTCACCACACGTGCTCTGCGGTTCCCGGGATCATTTGACAGCAGTGATCCACGCTATAGGCAGTTGCCAGGTCAAATGGAAGTTTAGCATCGATTTAAATGCAAACAGGAACGAAGCTGGTTGAACAGTTTCCAGCCACCACAGATCAGGATCCTGAAGTGGCAGCGCGTGACGTATTGCAGGGGAAGCTGTAGTTCACTGTGTTGCAAAGCCAGCTCTTCATGGCAGTGGTTCAAACCGTGTTGCAGAAAGGCTGTACGTGGCTAAGGCCCACATTGTGTTGTAGAGTCGGCTGTACATGGCAGCGTTTCACACTGTGTTGCAGGGAAGGCTGTATATAGCCAATGTTCACACGGTATTGCGGGGAAGGCTGTACTTAGCGTCCTTCACTCTGGCTAAAGGACGGAGGGAGGTGTGGCTGCTGGTGGAGCAGTCTGATGTTGGTTCGTTTAAGGCACATCAGAGTTGATTAGACTAACATTTTCTCTTCCTCTCGAGCCTACACTTTGGGCGTGTCAGTCACCAAGGCATATTCCCGTTCCTTTCTTCTTTGTTTGTTGTCGTCTTCCGTTCCGCAACTCTTGGAACTGGGTACAATTCTTCTGGGGAAATGAGTCTCGTAATGATGACTTACTGCAGTTGCATGTAAGGTATGAGAGAAGTTGGTCGCTTGTGACTGGATGAAGGCTTGGTGCAGCGAGAGATGAAGGCACTGGCCTAAGTCCATGTGAGGAAATGAACAGACTTGACCGTAACACTATGTCATCCTCAGAGGCAATTTCTGAAAGCTCAGCAATCTTGAAGAAGCTCCGTTATTGGATGCGGTGGAAAGTTATTGATTTTCGATTTGTTGGAGTTGCATATCTCTTGGCTGTGGAGCTTTTGGAGTTGGATAATATATTTATGTCTTAAATGAAGGCTCTTGATCTGATAACTTTACATAAATTGAAGCGATCGGTAACTTGTGCTACAGTTACTCGATATGCTTTTGTTGAGAGATAAAGTGACAGGAGGCCACGCCTCATTCAAAATGCCTGGCAAATCGTGAATGTTCATTGTCTCCCTAGAACTGCTTATCATCCAGGCATCTTGCCTGGAAATCCTGCCTTTTTTTCTCTCTCTCTCTCTGTCATGAGATACGCTTCATTTGCTTGGGGTTGATTGTAGCAGTGTTAAAATCGACTCCCTTCATTTTGTTAATTCTAGCCTCAGTCACACATAACAATGTAGCGCCCAGTTAAGGCGTCACAACACAAAGATTAACATCTTCACAGTTATGTCATAAATACTCTCGAAATCCAACACTAAGGTACAAACATGAATCTTTGTGGACGGTATTCGTTTATGTTTATCATTCGAGATATTTACTAATGTAAAATCTTACTTACATGGGTGTTTTTTTTTTTTTTTTATTAGTCAGCAATAGAAGCGCGCATGCAGTGCTTCCGATCTGCAGGACACTGATGCACTGATTGCACATGTGTGCAGTGAATGCTGAAAAACTACAGATTTAATACATTTGATACAACCAAAACCCGTACTACATCCAACCTATGTCCACCGTCTGGTTGACTGGAACGTGAGAGGAATGGATGATGAATGAATAGAAAGGAAAGCTGTAGACACGTTCGTAAAGGAAAAATCATTCATATTAGGTTTGGTACATAGAATTACATAGTACACAGACCACACAAACCCAAGGTTCAAGCGAGGTGGCCTGGCCTTAACGGTAAGAAAAAATATAATAAGGTCCCATTGTAGGCGGTAGAAGAAAAGGATAGCAAAGCAAAGGCTCTCTCTCCACCCTCCACTTCCTCCGGCACACCCCGGCAGGGAAAGTTATAAAAAAAATACCTTGCTGGAGTAATAAGCCTGAAGGAAATTTTAATAGGAAAGTCGTAAGTTAGACTGAACATGATTTCATGCATCCCATCACTAATTACGTGCATCCCTTCTTTCTTTTCTCTAAAGGCAACAGTAAGGATAATCTTGAGCTGATGTTGAAGAATGATACAGTTTTTGAGACAAGGCTGAGAGAAAGTGGGACCCTTTAGCGAAAGAACTGGCGGGAATGATATCAAGCCTCCGAGATGTTACACTTGGTTAAGCAAGAGAAGATATGGCTTTGTTTACGAAGGATAGATGGTTTGGAAAGGTGTGTGTTGGTTAAGCAAGAGAAGATATGGCATTGTTTACGAACGAGAGATGGTTTGGAAAGGTGTGTGATTATACGTATGTCAGCATAACATGATTAGCTTCTAAGTTCAAGTGTGGCAGGTTGAGAATGAATGTAATGGTTGCATATGCACCATGATGGAGGAGAGGAAGTTAGAGATTCCTTCTCAATAGAATTCATTGGCATATGGATATTTCCACGCAGGTAGAAGCTGTGCGTGATGGGCTATGTGAATGGATTGCTGGAAGTCGGAAGCGATAGGTGGTTGCGGGGTTCCGGGTTCAGTGGACAAGGGTGATAGAAAAAGTGGATTATGTGCATAAGGTGGCATACCACATACGCTTCTTAGATACAGTCATATACACACGTGATACAGAGGCAGGGTTGACAAGACTTTGATTGGTTTGTGTTTGTCAAGGAGCATGATACAGCGTGCATGATGTGCCGTCTGGATGGGGGTTGGGACGGGAATCGTCAGATCGTGTGGCAGTGATCTGTGGAGGACAAGAAATGTGAATAAAAGAAATAGAATCGAATTAGGAAAGTTGAAGATTATTAGTGTGAAACTTATGTTTTTCGAGAAGTTAACGAATACTGACAAGATTCGAAATAGTGTAGGGTGAGGTTAAGAGGATTTGCAGGCAGTTTAAGACTGGAGTATTGGAGGCTGTCAGGGAGGTGTACGGTGCTGCTTGTATACTTTATGGAATGGGAGGTGCAGCATGGGTGAACGAAGATTTAAGAAAGATGCTGCCTAATTAAAAGCGTTTGGAAGGCTGGATCTACCAGGCAGCAAAAAAGAGTGAAGGGAAAAGAGTGTAGAATATGATCGCTTGAATAGAAAAATTAAGAGTGTGGTGTCTATAGTAGTAAAGGAAATCAGACGAATATATTGAGAGAAAAATGATTGAAAATCGAAAGTAAAAGATAAGCTGATTTGGAAGAATGTATATGAAGGTAGGCAAGAGGCATGTGTGAGGGCGTGAGTGTATTAGACAAGTCTGGTAACAGGATAAAGTTTGTAATGGATGGAGAGAGTACTTTCCCGAGCTGATTGGAAATGATAGTGAAAGAGAATTGCCAACTGATACAGTGGGATTAGAGGAAATGATAGAGAGGGAAAATGAAACTTTATAGAAGGGAAGTAGAAATAGAAATGTGAAAAGAATAGAAGAATTAGGTTATGATTAAGAAAATATTTAATCAGTGAATAAATGCAATGGGAAAGCATAATCATAATCAGTTGCCTTTAGTTGGTGGGTTGTCTTTTGGGTCACAGCGTGGATTGGTCACTTCATATTGCATGGAGAGTTTGTCCATATTCTTGGATATATTTCCTGCGTCGTGCGTAGGTTTGCTCATACGATTATACAAAACATTTTCAGACGGTTCTGAGTTTAGGGCGGCAATACAGTCTCCTATGTTTTCTGTTGACAAGTTCGGTTGGTCTAGACCAGGGGTGGCCACACTACGGCCCGCGGGCCACACCCGACCCGGAAAGCAGTTTTATTCCATATTTCCTTTTGCTTCAATTCTATAAAGAACCTGGTATTATCAGCAAGATTACCTGTGGTTTGTATCGAGTACATTGCTCTGTTCAAGGGAGAAGCACCAGTCCCAACCATACTATGTAGGCGTTCACACTCTGCACTCACCACCAGGCCCGATGCTGACTCTGTCGTGCGTAAGGTTCATATGGAAAAGTGATAAGCAGCCGGGCGGTTTGCAAAAGTGCCTTGTAAAGGCAAATAGTTACTCTAAGGACTGATGACGTGGTAGACAATATAAAGACACACTGAATGGACACAGTGAATATATTTGATTTTCTTTCTGTATGTATGGACGATGTTTTACGGGACATGACTTCAGGTTTTGAAGTAATTAAAAACCTGTTGTTAGCTCATGAAAGGTACCACTACAGGTGAAGACGTGTTCAATGAAGTGATGGATACATTTTCAAAGCACAATTCAAAGTAAGAGAAACTGGCTAGTGTAACAACAGCTGGAGCTCCAGCCATGGCTGGGTTAGTTAAAGGTTCCGCTGCGAGACGTGTGCGTGAACGAGAGAAAGACGGATGGAATTCTGATATTGTTGTTCGGGATAACATTATTGACCAAGAAAACTTGAGCATCAAACGAATCCAAGTGAATTATGTAACGCCACTTGTTATTTCCACTGTCAACTGTAGAAGAGCACTAGCTCTTTATCATGGGCCGTTTACAGAATCTTGGGTCAGAATACCACGACGTCACTTATCGTTGACGAATGCGATGCGCTCAGCGAACGTAAAGGAGGAAGAAGATATGACATTCTTGATGAGGTAAAAATGTTCCTGGATATGCCAGGGAAGCCAATGCAAGAATCATCCAGCAGTAACTGGCTTTAGACCTGGCCTTTTCTGTAGATGTGACAGACTGCTCATCTCAGTGATCCGAACACTGGACTTCAAGAAAAGATTAGCTTGTTAACAATCTTGCTAATCACATTAAAGGATTAAAGGAAAATCAGTTATCAAAACACTTTACACCGCTTGATGCACGTGCCACCAGCAAATATACCGTCACTAGACGTGCAGATAATGCACGTGCTTTGAAAGAAGACTGACTCAAGTTTTGCCACTCAACATGATCTCGATATAGAATCACCAGTATTTACATCTCCATTTTCTCTTAACGTTGACACAGCTCCTGAAGAGTTAAAATGGAATTGACAGCTTTGCAGTGCTACAGTGAACTTAAAAACAAATTTAGAGACGTTAATTTACTAGGCTATTACATGTTGTATGTCACTACAAACGTAACTATGACTAGGCTATTACAAGTTGTATGTCACTAGAAACGTAACTGACTAGGCTACGTCACTGACTAGGCTATTACATGTTGTATGTCACTACAAACGTAACTGTCACTACAAACGTAACTTACTAGGCTATTACAAGTTGTATGTCACTACAAACGTAACTTAACTACTAGGCTATTACAAGTTGTATGTCACTACAAACATAACTAACTACTAGGCTATTACAAGTTGTATGTCACTACAAACGTAACTAAGACAATTTCACATGCAATGCGGATATGTCTTTCCTTATGGTTACGTTTGTGAACAGTCATTCCAAAAAATCAACTATTTTGAACATAAAGTGCGAAGTGTTCATACTGATGTTCACCTAAAAACACATTGCGGAAGTGTTGCCTCTTCAGCGATGAAAGCATATTTTGACGAAATTCTCCAGACACATCAGTGCCACACTTCACATTGAAAACTCTGTAGTCCCAGAGTTTCTGTCAGCAGTTTGTAGTCAGTATAGCTATGTATGCGTTTTTAACCCAACTTGTGGTTATACATTGCATGATTACAGTATGATTTTCTGTAAATATAACTGAATTATCTTAAAAGTTTTGAATCTATTCTGTTTACTAATCAATATGTGGTTCATTCAGTCACACCAGTGTAGTAGAAAGTCACACACACACACACATCATGGCCCGTCATAGGGTCAAAATACTTAAATATGTCCCTATAGGCGCCCTCACTGCATCCAAGTACCACAGGGTAGTAGAAACTCCCGAGTAGCAGTCTAACTTTATTCCACTT
>JAYMFT010257797.1:0-10810 GCA_038088735.1 Panulirus argus
CTTTTGGCTTCCCTCCCTCACTTTGCTCCCTGATGTCTAGCTTCCTCTCCGGCCGATCTATCTCTGTGGTTGTTGATAGATCAGCCTCCCCCCTTTTCTCCATCAACTGGAGCCTTCAACATAAAAAAAAAGAAAAATAACCTTGTGAACCACTGTAAAGTGCTAGCATTCACCATTTCTATATTTAAACTGTTCCACCCAAACACTAAAACAGTACTTCTTTACATTTTTTCTAATCAGCTTCTTGCCCTGCAATTGTCAGGACCTCTTGTTATTCTGGGACTGTTAATGAAAACACTGCTTAGAAGGAGCATAAATTCTTGTCAGTTATTGAAAAGACTAAAGTTTTAGACAAATTAGAAGAGATACAAGAGCTGTGTCAGTAGACATGCAGTATGGTATGAGTAAACCATATTGAAAAAAAGAGAGGAGGAGGAGCAGAATACAGGTATGTGTACTAGAGCATATTTTGCATGATGGAGCCTGTTTTAGAAAGAATGGAAAAGCTTTTAATTATACAGAAGGAGGCCTAGGCCCAGAAAAATGCTCCTCTGATTGGACTGGTCATTCACAAAAGGCCTCTCCATCTATATGAGCGTGTAAATGAAACAAAAGGTAAATCTTCAACTAGTGGCAGTGGGTTTAGTGTTTGTAAGAGCCAGTTTGAAAACTTTAAAGACAAATTCAGCCTGCTAATGTTAAGTTGCCTGCATAATGTTAAGTTGGTGGGGAAAGCCAACTGCTTCTTACTACACTGAAAGGGATTTTCAGCCAAGCTTCTCAAGGAATTTCTAGCCCAGTTCCTAAAGATCATAAATAGAAAAAGGATATCGTAAAAGCCCCAGCAAGTATTCATTTAAGATTAAACTGGATTTCTATAAAATAGATGCCATCTAGAACTTATCCAGCAAAGAAAAAGAGAGCATCAGGCTTTCAGGCAGCTGATGATCAATTAATCTTTCTTCTGTGTGACAATATGTCATTGGTACTAAGCTGCAAAGTAATGCCAAATGAAGAACCTACATGCATTGAAGGGAAAACACAAGCAATACCTGCCGGTCTTCAAGAGATCAAGTACTAAGTTGTGGGTCACTGATAAGTTTTCTGAGGAGTGGTTCTTTCTCCAAACCCTTTTCCGACATGACCTTTAGTTAGTTATCTCCAGCAAACCCAGCATGAAGGTCCTATCATATGCAGACAACCTCACAATCACATCACAACACCCTGACAATCACAAAACAGCTGCTCTTCCAACTCAGTCTGAAACACCATCCCACCAGACATACATTGATCTGAAACCACACTCTGCAAAAAAACAAGTCACTCTTTCCTGTCTGTGCCATGGAAATCACCCATCCCTACATTGTTACAAACACCAATTCATCTCATACCAGGACCCTTCATGCCCTTGCTGCAACAACTGAAATGAAGACACTGAACACTTATTGCTTAATTCTCCTCACTGATACACACACATCATTAATATACTTTATTACCTATTGTTCTGCCTGGTGGACTTGGCCAGCTTCCTGAGTAATGTGGGAGTTTCATAGATAGAAGGGACTCCTGGGGCAGGAAGTAACAAAGAACTTGGTCCTTAAGGCCTTTCTATACCATGGTAATGCACCAGGATATCTAGGCTTGCTGGATTTTGGAAGTTCAAATGTGGAAATCACATTCCTGCCAAACAACGCCACCTCAGTCTTGTAGGCAGTGGACCAAAGGATGATCACCATCTTTAAGTTACACTGTACAAGGGGGGTTCACTGAGCCACCTCCTGCAGGTAATTGATTCTAATGCCTCCAATACCCTCCATGACTCTTATTGCCCCTACACACCATTGACATCATTAAGGAAGCTTGGAAGCTATTCATGATCAATTACTGTTCGAAATGACTTTGGCTGCAGATAGTGAATGACTTCCACTGTTTCTCCATCATCTGCAAGGTATTCTTCACGATCACTGAAATGGCCCAAGATAAAGAAGGATAGGACTGCCAGGCTCAAGGAGAACAAGTAGTAGAACAGCTGCTGGAGTCCCAACGGGAAGGTCTACGAGCCAAAAAACTTAAGAGCTGTTGCACTCCAGTGAGAGCAATAAAGAAAATACTAAGAAGCGTGAAAAGCTCACCTGACAGCAGTTATTATCAGAGGTTCTTAATATCATAGAGGCAGCTAGGGAGAAGGCCACAGATAGAATCATTTATGGAGAGAAGCCATATGTTCAAAAGAGAGTCTCAGGTTGTGATGAATCCCAGTAAGGAATCCTAAAAAGGAAAGCCAAGTAGCCCCAGATCATCAAAATCTTCAAACCAAATGATGCCAAAATGAAATTATAAAAATCTTTTCATCTTGTCTCTAATCCCCTACTTCCTTTTGATTTAAGGTCTTCCCATTCATGATTTTGCCATTTGTAACACTTGCATATGGGAAGGGAAGCTCGTATCCTCCTAAGTACTCTTATTGCTTATCTGTTATATGAACTGCATCAGCTTACTACCCATTACTTGCATGAGAAGCAGGTGCTATTTGTGGAGGACTTTTAAGACACTCAAATTCTATTCAGTGCTGTACACAAGATATATGACATAATACTGCTCAGATTCCATTAATGGCACCAGTCCATAATTGCATAACTTCATCGCCCTAATAAGGTACTCATAATCTATTGTGTGGATGATTCTATCCAGCATTCGCAGAGAAAATATGGCAAGTATAGTAATGTAACTGTGTATCTGCTGTTTTTGCTTTAATTGACTCTCACATCCATTCCTTAGATATATAACTCTGACTTCCAGGAGCAGAAAAATTTGACACCCTTGACCAAACCTCACCTCCAGGGTGCCTTGGCTACCATGAGTAAATCCCTAGTTGGTGTGGCTTCTACTGTGGGTGTTGTTTCAAGGCATATGGGCATGTCTCACATTCCACAGACCCTAGCCTCCCTAACCAATTGGAACCTTAACCTGGCTTTTCCTGAGGTTAGTGAGCAGAATACATGCATAATAGGATACAGACCAGTCTCTAGATCTCAACAGAATCAGTGTTTAGAACTGCATACTGTTATTTTCATTTTTAAAACTATTACCACTCCAAGCATATACCATTATAACCAAATACAATTGATCTTTCTTGTCAGTGCTTTAATATTCCTTTGTTTACTTAAGTCTTGTATCCAATAATGGATGTATATTAAAGAAGTATTGAACATTTTACTAGCTTTTCTTGAAGATCTTAACATATATACATATTATGAATGAGTCAACAAACAAATCATGAGGATTATATTATTCTTCCTCATATCTCCTCCATACTGCAAAGTACCATAGCTTCCTTTAACATTTGAAAGAATTTCTTGTGTATAAAGTTGGGAAATGATGTACAGACAGCTATGATAAAACTGTATCTCAGTTTAATGTATTTTTTTCCAAAGGTAATGATAATGAAGCCAGTTTCTGTAATTTTAGTTGTACCACCTTGTTAAGTGTGGAATCTACCAGAAATTCTTTTGAAATAGTAGAATTTATTGTAGAAAATTAACGAGACTACAGGAGCATTATTCAGATCATTATCATTTATTTTGTGGTACCAGATAAGTTGATATTGGTTAGGGTTGTGAAGACCAAGAAAAATATTGGGTTCAGAAGTGTGAAAGTAAGTGAAACATCTGTTGAAATCAACAAAACTTTTGAACCCAACTTTATTCTTTCTAGGGTATAAAGCTTGTGTACAACTTTCTAGGTTGTAAGGCTTGTGTATAAGCAGAAAGAAAGGAAGTGACTGGTTCCAAGTGAAGGTTTGTCTGTGGCAGGGGTGTGTGTTGTCACCATGGTTGTTCAGTTTGTTTATGGATAGGGTGGTGAGGAAGGTAAATGCGAGAGTTTTGGAGAGAAGGGTGAGTATGCAATCTATGGGGGAGGAGAGGGCTTGGGGATGTCAGTTGTTGTTTGCTGATGATACAGCACTGATAGCAGATTCAAGTGAGAAACTGCAAAAGTTGGTGTTGGAGTATGGAAGAATGTGTTAAAGGAGAAGGTTGAGTGAATGTGAATAAAAGCAAGGTTATTAGGCTCAGCAGGGATGAGGGACAGGTTACTTGAGATGTGAGTTTGGATGGAGAAAAATTGGAGGAAATGAAGTGTTAATGATATCTGGGCATGGACATGGCAGCAAATGGAACCATGAAAGTGGAAGCAAATCATAGAATGGAGGAGGGGGTGAAGGTCCTGAGAGCACTGATGAATGTGTGGAAAGAGAGAGCGTTATCTAGGAGATAAAAAATGAGTATGTTTGAAGGTATAGAAGTCCCAACAAAATTATATGGGTGCAAGGCACTGGCTATAGACAAGGCTGTATGGATGAGTGTGGATGTGTCAGAAATTAAATGTTTGAGGACTGTTTGGCATGAGGTGGTTTGATCGGGTAAATAATGAAAGGGTAAGAGAGATATGTGGTAATAAAAAAGAGTGTAGTTGAGAGAACTGAAGAGGATGTGCTGAAATGGTTTGGACAAATGGAAAGAATGAGTGAGGAAAGGTTGACAAATAGGATATACTTATCAGAAGTGGAGAGAACAAGGAGAATAGGGAGATGAAATTGGAGATGGAAGGATGGAGTGAAAAAGATTTTGAGCGATCAGGACGGAACATGCAGGAGGATGTAAGACTTACATGGGATAAGAGTGAATTGGAATGATGTCGTATTCTGGGGTCGACATGCTGTCAATGGACTGACCTAGGGCATGTGAAGCATCCAGAGTAAACCATGGAAAGGTCTTTGGGGTCTAGTTGTGGAGAGGGAACTGTGGTTTCTGTGCATTACGCATGACAGCTAGAGAATTGATGTGAGCGGATGTGGCATTTCTTTGTCTGTTCCTGGCACTACCTTGGTAATTAGGGAATGGCAGTCACGTTAGAAGAGAAAGTACGAATACCAACTTCAATGTTGTGTTGTTGTTGTTCACATGGAATGAATGCTTGTGGAGTAGCTGGGCAGTAGAATCAACAGCCACCTAGTCTTTCAGCTGCCTGTTTATGTGGGAATGTATTGATAAGATTATGGGTGTGTCTGGTATATCTCGATAATGACATTCAACATTAAGATATGTCTTGACTATTCGGAGAAGTTGGATGAGGTTTTCATAAGTTTTAGTGATTTCTGCAAGTATTTCACCCTCTTTTACATTAATTACCATACATTTTCCCTTATCTTAATAGGCCTCCTACTATCATTTTGTTTATAATTGTAGAATGAAGTGATCCCAATCTTGTTTCTTGTTTCAACTTACTCTTCACAATAAATCTTACCATTCCATCAGAATTTCTATTAGATTCTGCTGTTAATAATGTGGCAAGCATAAACTTGAACATTACCTAAATTTTTCTATACATTTGCTTTTTATGTTTTTCAATTATCTACATTTCTACTTCAGTTATAGGAAATTTCATTGCTGAGGAAGTAACAGTTTAAGTAGTATGACATTTTACCTTTGCATCATCATTGATTTTCTGTATTTATTTCATTATTAACCCTCTAACATCCACAGATTTTTCATTCCCTACATATTCAAGGTTTGTGTACCCTCACTAGAGTCATTTCTATCCTACAGATTGAGAAAGAAACAGCATAAAAGTAGTCTTAGATTTGTACAGTATTACCTACAGAGCGACTACTACTCCACTGGTACAAGAAATAAGAGTGGACTATGTTTGTCTTAATAACTATTTTTTTCTACCTTACGTATTAATGAAATGATTGTCATTTTGCTTTTGTTCTTTATTAAAAAATCATACATGATATACTAAATTAGTTACAATTATACAGGTATAGTTTACATATATCACCTGAAATTGACAAATGTGGCAACATCAACACAAACTGTACACTTCCCTCCCCTGTTGTGTTTACAGGTTAACTGAGAGTGATTGTCCTATGGATGCATTTGACTCCCATAGGCAACACCTTCTCTACCCTTATCTTGATTTATAGCCTTGAAATTGTGCCTGGAATTCTAAGTGCAAAGATCTTCATCTGTGGATGATTATTGTGTGGAGGAGATCTTCATTTGTGAAGTTAAAGGGTTAAAGGAAATCAGAATAGAACTAATGAATGCTGAGAATGTTTGGCATGGATAGACACTCATGTGTGTTCAATGTACTTTTTAGACATTTCATATAATCTTGGTGTTCATACAGGGCAAGGCAGATCTAGTGCGTCTTCACAATCCATGGGGTAATGAAGCAGAATGGAAGGGCTCATGGAGTGACAAGTCTTCAGAGTGGGCTACCATAAGTCCTGAAGAGAAACAGCGTTTAGGACTCACCTTTGATGATGATGGCGAGTTTTGGATGAGTTTCAAGGTAGTGATATGACAGAACTGGTATTTCAAGGACTTCTAGTATCCACTGTTATGATTTCTAAACCTCTTTATAGTTTTCTTCCCTGTTAACAATATATTTGTAAAAACTGCAAAAATTTCATGAATTGTAATGTGCATGAGTGCTGCATGCAGTAGTGATATATATTATGTACCCATAGTCACTGTAGTTGTAATAACTTCAATAACTACCTAGTTACAATTATAACCAGGACTTCAGTGAGAACTTCACTACAGTTGAGATCTGTGATGTTACCCCTGAAGTATTTGATTATGATGTTAGTGATGATGAAGATGATGATGATGAAAATGGTGACCAAAAAGCTGTGGACTCTCTTCAAAGGAAGTGGCGCAGATTGATGTATGAGGGTGCCTGGGTCTCTCACCATACTGCTGGTGGTTGCAGAAATTTTATTGGTAAGCCAAATAAGATGGTTCTGTGGAACAACCATCCTGACTTAGGAGAGTTAAAGTTATAAGTTGAATCATCTAGCATCCTTAGTGTCAGGATTGCTGATTCTGTATACTGTCTTTTCATTTAAGTTACTGGGCAAGACTCAGTATTTTTCCTTTATGTACACCATTCACTTATCCTTTCCTTCATACCTTACCTTTTCTGTTTCATTTTGTCATTTCTTTTCACTCGAAGTCTAGTATGTGAGGACTCTTGTCTGTTATTGGATACCTTTTTCATTAGAAAAAATTAACTTATTTGATCGTAGTTATTCATACTACACATTTTGTATTTTCTATAATATTTGTATTTTCTGTAATATGAACTGTAAAGTAAACAGAGTGAAAAGCACTCATTAGTACACTGCTTCTTCAGATAGCAGCTTTACTTGTCCCACTATATCCATTCAGTAATCTTTCCTGAGTGAACTGCAACACAGAATAAGAACAGAAGAAACAATATGTCTCCATCAAGGCATCATAAATCGCACTGAATCTACAGACCAGACATATTAGTCAGTGCAAATCCTTGCATAGGCATCCATGTCTGCACTTATTTCTGTTTCCATTAAACCTCTTTCTTTCCTCATATAACTGCAACCACCTGCCTCATTCTGGGAAATTCTGTAGATAATCACCTTTACACTTCCTCTTTGACTCTTTCTGCCTATCTCATCTCAGCATAGCAGTCTGATTATTTCACTCTTTACTTTTTCACATCCTGAAGCTTCCCGATACTTAATCAATCTTTCATTCATTTCCTTAGTTGGTAAACTCTTTTCCAATTATCCATTTATATTTAACAACTTATATTTGTTGTGTTACTAGACTCTGTCTGCTTATTGTTACATTGTGGTTGAAAAGTCACCATTCGGGAGACTGTATCATTGTCATCATACGAAAAGGGGTACAGTGTCATCAGTGAACTTTTTGATCCACATTTCATCATTTTCCTGTTTCTGACTAAAGCATGGATTAGAAATGTGAGAAGCCCCATAAAAGGGGACATGGGGTTCTGTAATCAATTAGAAAAATTTAATGTTTTAAAATTAAACAGCTCTGTCATTAAATCATAACTGTGTTGACAACCTGCAGCTAATCAGTAAGCAATTTTTGCTGCTTGACATAAACTAATTATCTTCCAGATACATTTGCAACAAACCCACAGTATACAGTAGAGTTGGAAGATCCAGATGAAGATGATGATGATGACCTATGCACCATAGTTGTTTCACTTATGCAGAAGAATGTCAGACAGCTTAAACGCTTTGGTGTTGACTATGTGCCAATTGGCTTCACTATCTATAAGGTATCTGTAATGTATGCCATTTGCTTGTATTTGGGGTAACTCAGATAAAAACTTCAAAGATTAAAAGCCAAAGTAGAAATCTTAATTTCATAAAGAGAATTATTTTAAAACATTCCTTCAGCCCTTTCTGATTTTCCATGCACTTCCTTCAGGTACCTGTTCATAATTAAACTTTGTTTCCTGTGCTGTGGATTCTGTTCACATCATTAACACTTGAGTTTAAGATTACTTGCAGTATTGTTAGTGACATATCACATAAGATTTACATATGCAGAATATACTGCACAGTAGTATTGTTAGTGACAGATTTCATAAGATTTACATATGCAGAATAGGATCACGTGCAGTATGAATCAGTCTAAAATCATAAGGTCATAATCTGTGTTGAGTGGATTTGTTCCTGTACTGTGCTTTAATTTTAAATTTCAGTGCACTGAACCGAGCTCTTGAAAAGCAGGTTTCCATTTTTTCTTGAGACCTTAAAAATTTTATGGATAAAAAACTGCGATCTCTGCAGCTGTTGTGACAGAAATTGGATCATCTCCTGGCTCTACATAGCTCAGTGTTGAGGAAAATGAGAGGATCCCTGTTTTTAAAGCCTTCATTTGTATTATATTATCTGCAGATGTGTGACAGTCTAGAGGCTTCAATTTACAAATTATTTAAAAATATTTCTAAATATTAGACATATTAAATCATCTGCATATGCCTATATGTTGACTTAACAGAATGACAAGTCTCACTTTAAAAAGACAGTCTGACCATCTAATATTTAATATATCTCCTTGAGTTTTAAAAAGTACTAAGATTAAAAGGATAAAAATATTAGATTTGCCAAAGTAAAACTAACTTAAGTGATGAAAAGAAATTGATCATGTAGGCAAAGATATTTGAAGCTGCAGCTATCATGGTCATAAAAATTATATCAAGGGTTACATGGTGTATGAACAAGAAAGGTGAACCAAAGAATAGATCCTTTTACTGCCACATATTTTAATGCTGGATAATATTCTGACTTGAGTTTAAAGCCTGAGAGGGACAGTTTCTGTAGTAATGAACGCTGTGAAGAAAAAATTGCACCCATCTCACAGGTACAGACTCATTTAACAGATCATACTTAAACATGATTGCACTGGATGAATGTGGGAGAAGGTGAGGCAGCAGTTGTTACATGCATGGGTATGGAGGATGGAAGGAAGAGGGCTCTAGCAGTAGTAGTACCGGCCCCTACCATGACTCTCCCTTTTCTGTGAGACCTTCCTCTTTTTCTATTCACTATACCAACATTTGTGGTCTCTCTAGTAACCTCTCCTCAGTTGAACACCATCTGTCTAGTACCTCTCCTAATATCTTACTTCTGTCTGAGACACAGTTATTTAATAATGTTCTCACTAGTCCCTTTTTCATATCTAACTATAATCTCCACTCACGATTCCGGTTCAAGGGTGATGTTTGTGCTTATTCCAACATAAACACACCTGTTGCAAGCCTCAAGGAACTTGAGTCCCTATACTTTAATGCTATGTGACTCAAGGTCTGTCTCCCTACTTCCACACATTTCCTCTGTTTTGCCTATTGCTCTCCTAATTCTACGAACTCTATATCCTTCTTCGACTACCTAAACTCCTGCCATGAGACCGTGACATCCTCTTACCAGCAAGCCGAGAACCTCTACTTCGGGGATTTCAACGTCCACCATAAGGAATGGATGAGCTCCTCCCATACGGATGGTGGAGGGATTGAAGCCTCACGTTCTCCATTCTCAAAGATTTAAAGCATTTCATCTCCCATCCTACCCACATTCCTGACCGCTGTGACCATTCTCCTAATATTCTGGGCTTGTTTTCCACCTCTACTCTATCCCGCTGTAAATAAACAATCTCGCCCCCAATTGGTTCATCTGATCATACTCTCTTAAATGTATTTATTCAAACGGCACCTCCCCCTCCAGCAGCCCCTTCTAAGCGTAAATACTTGCACCTGAACGTAGCCGACAGGAATAACTTACGTAACCTGTTTTCTGACTTTCCTTGGGAAAATTACTGTCTCTTATATGGTGATGTTTCTGTCTCCGCCAAACGTATATCACAGGTTATTCTTGCGGGAATGGAGGCATTTATCCCCTCTTCGTCCAAGACGTCCTCTTCATCCAATCTATGGTTTAACCGTTCCTGTTCTGAGGCCATTCAGGCAACGGATCAGGCATATCAGGCCGGGAAAGACTCTCCTTCCTCTGGCTCCCATTCAGCTTTTATCACTGCCCGTAATCGCTGCAAGCACGTTATCCGTGAGGCGAAACGTTTCTTTATTCAAAGGAAGTGCGATAACCTCTCCTCGTCATCCACTGATAGGTCTTTCTGGTCTTTAGGTAAGGGCATCGCTGATAACTGTCGCTCTACTTTCCCTTCACATATCCACTCTGACGGTACTATAGCTGTCTTTCCCGTAGACAAAGCAACTCTGGTTCCCGTTTATCCTCTAGCTCCACCTTGGATGACTCTAACATTCCTTCAACCCCAGATGCTCCTCTTACTAATCCTATGCTTTTTCCCTTCATCTGTTTTCGGAATGTCCGAAAAGCTCTTCTTTCTCTAGACACAAGCAAAGCTTATGGTCCTGATGGCATCCATCCCCGTGTACTGAAAGAGTGTGCCTCTGAACTTGCACCTGT
>JAYMFT010257808.1:0-10810 GCA_038088735.1 Panulirus argus
GCTCCCAAAACACTTGCCTCTCAAGCTCTTTCTTCTCATGACCAGGTGCATAAGCACTAATGATCACCCATCTCTCAACATCCACTTACAGTTTTACCCTCATCAATCTAGAATTTTCTTCTTTACACTCTGTCACACACTCCCACAAATCCTGCTTCAGGAGTAATGCTACTCCTTCCTTAACTCTTGTCCTCTCAGCAAAAGAAAGAGCAGAAGGAGCCAAGTAAGGAGTGCTCATACTTATTGAAGGCTCAGGCTGGGACTTGAATGCATGTGAATATTACCAAGATGAGAAGACGGGAGAGATAGGTAGTATGTTTGATGAAAGGAACCTGGATGCTCTGGTTTTTATTGAAACAAAGCTCAACAGTAAAGGGAAAGAATGATTTAGGAATTTCTTAGGGGTAAAGTTAGGGGTTAGTGAAAGGATGAGAGCTAAGAAAGGGGTAGCACTACTGCTGAAGCAGGAGTTATGGGAAAAACTGTAAGGAAGAAAGTTCCAGACTGATATGGGTAAAAATGAATATGGGTAAATATTAGTGCTTATGCACATGGCCATGAGAAGAATGATGAAGAGAAGCGAGTATTTTAGGAGCAGCTGAGTGAGTGTTTCAGCAGTTTTAATGCAAGAGACAGGGTTTTAGTGATTGGTCATTTAAATGCATAATTGAGTCATGTGGCAGTTGAGGTTATGATTAGGGGTAATGGGGTGACCAGTATGATGAATAGAGAAGGTGAACAGCTTGTGGAGTTGTGTGCTGGAAAAGGATTGGTAATTGAGAATACTTAGTTTAAAAAGAGGGACATCCACAAGAGTAAGTGGATGAGTAGGAAAGATGATAAGTAGGCATTACTGGATTACACGTTAATTGATAGGAATGCAAAAGAGAGACTTTTGGATGTGTATCTGTTTAGAGGGGCAGTTGATAGGATGTCTGATCATTACCTGGTGGAGGAAAGGGTGAAGATTTGTAAAGGTTTTTGGAAAAGGAAATGACATGGATGAGGAGAGGTTGATGAAAGTAAGTGAGCTTGGACAGGAGACTTATATTAAGAAATACCAATAGAGATTGGGTATAAATTGGAAAAAGTTAAGTGTAACTGCAACAACGGGAGTGGGTGAGGAATGAAAGTATTTAACGAAGCAGTGCTGGTATGTGTAGAAGTGTGTGGAATATGGAAAGTGGGAGTTGTGCAGGTAAGAAAGGGTAGTGAGTGGTGAGATGATAATGAAAGTTGCTAGTGAAAGAGAAATTAGTGGTGCATAGGCAGCACTTATATAGAAAGATTGCAAGTGATTAGAAGATGTATTAGAAAAATGGGCAGGAGGTCAAGAGGAAGGTGCAGGGGCTGATAAAGAGGTCAAATGGGAATTGAGGTGAGTATGTACAGGTTGAACCCTGAGACTTGACCACTGCCGGACTTCAGAAAATGCTGGAAAACAGACATTGACCCCTAAGGGAATCCCCCATGTAAACATATGCCCAGCCTTTAGTCTTGCCAGCTTATTCTACATATATATATATTGTTGTGTTATCAAAGGTAGAACAGAGCTTAAAGAACGAAATGATACAACCAATAATGCTTCCAAAGAAGGTTCTGCTTTGAGTTGTGCCGAATAATTATATAAAATTAAAAATATTTTACACTTTGGATTGAGACCAACAGAGTTAAGTCACATCCACACCATCGGCCAGTTCCCGGCGGGATGTACTTTCACTTGGCAAAGTCTGTCGAACTAACCTGTGTTATTGTCAACACTGTTGAGGTGGTTGGGCAGTCAAGTCGTATAGTAGCCAGTAGATGGTCGGCAGGGCACAAGTGCGGTATCACCGTGCGCTGGAAAGTTGAAAGATAAAGAATAGTGCTGTGTAGCATGTTGATTGCTGTATGCATAAAAAAAGGAAAAGAACAGTGCAGACAATTGTCTGGTGTAGAGAGTGGTAATCTTTTGTGGCTGGCAGCGCCGTTGCTCCAGACTTGGCATCAAACCACTAGGCAGTCTGACTTCACTCAACAACGCGCAAGGGCAATCTGCAGATTTGCCCGTTAAAGTTGCCACAAAGTGCCTGATGATGGACTTATCACTGGTGCCCGCTGGGCACTGCTCGATAGTGTGGATGCTCCTTTACAGTGTACTCTAGCTTCACGCACGAAGTAATTTTCAAACCATTCATGAAAAAGTTTAGCTGTCATCCACCCTATTTTAGTGCCACAGTAGAGAAGTGGAAGAATTTTCATTCTTTTAAAGACCTTCGAGTGAACACTTACCAATTACCATCAGCTTGGTTTCTTGTGTTCCTGCAGCATTGCTGCAGCCAAGAATTGTTTCCCTATATTTGGAATCCTTACCTCCAGATGGAGAGACCTCAATTCTTGGTCAAGGATTTTTCATGGCATACAACGCCAGTACAAGGCAGATTCGTCAGCATTATACATTTATTCTGTGGCTGAGTTTTCCACTGCCACTAACTGTACAAATTCATCCACATACTTTGTCGCAGCGAAGCATATCCCCAGAAATGCTTTCACCTTCATTTCATTAGAGCTTAAACCACTTTATAGTTGCACTGTATAAGTCTGTACTCCTAGCGCCTTTCAAAGTTTTCCAAAATTTTAAACTTTTCTGGCATTTATTTTCAGCAAAAACTTAAAAATCTGTTCCTTTTATTTTATTAAAGTCATACACAGTTGGCGATCCAATCTCATAGGACTCACAAAGTCATTACAGAAGTTCCTTTATCTAATTTTCTCAGTAACACCACCTTTTCAAGCATCGATAATGATTTATGCTTACACTTATCAGCACTATAACCATCTTCTGCATCTCTTGGTCTCTTGAATGACATCCTGAAGGGCTAAAATACAGCTAAATATAAATTGACAGTGTTAATTAGCTCAGCTGCAGTGTTAACAGATTTTGGCATCTTATTGCTGCTAATATGCTATACTCGGACTCAAATATGAAGATACTTTTGGTGGTGTGGGAACAGGGAATCCCTGCCCTGCAGTGTTGTCACTTAACCTCAACAAGGCATATACTATCTCACATGTTGGCTATCTATTATTATTAATTATTTGAAACAGTCTTCACATAATTGAAAATAGTAAAACAAGCCTATATAATGCTGTGAATTTATCGAATTTTGGGATAATAACAATGATTTATGTATGGAAATTAATCCACAACATGTAACAACATTGTGATAGTAAACCATGTTGTCACATCTGTGGTCAAGGTGGCTGGGTGACCTCTCCTGGCCTCCAGGTCACTACTCCCTGGAAGAGGAAGAGTGTAAACTTGGCAATGCTATGGAGACGAGAGGTCCGCACCTAAAGTATCTTCATATTTGTGTCTGACTTTAACTGCACCACCATGGTGGCAGATCCACAAACTAACAGACGGTAGATTCAAAACATGCTGGAGCATGGGAGTTGCCGAACCTCAGAGCATCGGATTGGGGATGCACAACCTGTATAACATTTTTTGACACATTCATTTAGATCTCTCCCGAAAAGGCTGTATTTTTTCACATTGTAAGACATAGTGTTCTTGTTTGTGTCCAGGTCTTTGAACACAAACTTTATAATTCACATGATTAAAATCTCCACTTAGAACAAAGTGCCAATAGTACCTATAGCCTAGCTTTAGTTGAGCGGTTACATATTCTAATCTGCTGATCTTATTACTTTATTTACTTTACACATTTCACTATGATGGAAAATGTTTCAACTTGTGCTTATCTGAACCCTTCTTAGTGCCTCAAAGAGGTCTCTTAGTGCCTTTGAAATTACATTTTTGAAGCTTCTAATTGACAACCCAATGTTGTTTTCAACACCTTTACTAAGTGCAAGTTTTGCTAAAACATTAGCTTTGTCATGCTCACAGAGGAAGCCTATATGAGAGGGAATCAATAACAATTTGAATTGAATCTCTATAGCAATAATGTTTGAATAATTGTTTTTGGCTTTAGTGACCATCATGTTACATTCTAATCTCAGGGTGTTAAGGGCAAGTAGTGAAGATAAATCAGAAATAATTAAGTGAAGATCAATCAGAAATAATTAAACTGTCTGTGGCAGTGATTTCTACCAGCTTAAGAGTGATAAGTATGGTGGGCAATTCAGTTTGGAGGGTAGATGCCCATTTTTTTATTTCTCTAATCTATTGCCATTGAGCCGGTTCACATTGGCAGCACTTCCTGCCCTCCCAGTGGCACAATCATGAGAACTATCAGTGTAGATGTACTTGGCAATGTTATTATCAGAGTGAAGTTTCTGTATATGTTTAAGAGTGCTGGTTTTGGCTAAGTGTTGAAGGTGAAGATTATGAGTAATTAGATTCTCAGGTGGTGTAGGTGTAGCAACGTCAAAGAGAGTTATCTGCCAGGAAAGCAGGAAATGCTGCTGCTTCCTAATTTTATACAAATTATGTACTCCAAACATTGTCATATGGTTGGTCATTATTTAGATCCATTTAGATCCATTTGTCCTTTGGCATATTTGTTTAACAATTCTTTAGAGACAATATTATCTCGATCACCTTGCAGAAGTTTCCGTTCTATCAGTGCTAGGAATACTAAATACAAGGAATACAAAGTTCTTTCTGCATATTGAGTACTTTAATGGACTTTGGGCAACCAGGTATGATTCTTAAGACTAAATTTTGCATTTTTTCAAGTCTGCTGATACCTTTGCTGTTATGTAGGACCAAAATTGGTGCATGGTAATTTATTAGAGACCTAATATAAGCTAAGTACATCATTTTAACAATTCTGATACTTGCACCATAATTAGGATTGTACCCTTCAACAGCTCTAAGAGCTCTGACTCTATCTGTGCATCACTGATTTAGTTTTTGCACACTAGCTGCAGCACAAGGGACTGAGACACAAAGATTCTTAAAGTTGGAAACATAGTCAACTGGCTTTCCACCAAATGTCAAAGAAAGAAAACACATCCTTCAATATCATCTCTTCACTTGCCAGCCAATCTTTCTTATGCTAAATAATAGTGTGAAAGGTACAGTGTTTCTAGATATCTTATATGATTTATCACTAACCCCATGACTATGTATCTTGTATGAGTAAAGTCTGAAAACAAGCTGAGTAGAAGGAAAGAAATATAATTTTTGCATCTTCTCTACTTACTGGGAGCTGTGAAATGTCATTTACCCTCTCCAGGCATTCACTTAGCATTGGACCACACTATCACAAACTGTCTCTGTATTTTCAGTTGTTTTTTATTTCTAATCTATCACTTCATAAAAGAAACAAAATCTATTTGTAATGTGCACACTTCATAATGGAATTTCTGGACAATATCTGCCATTTAAGGTTAATCATTTTGTTGTTGCAAGTATGTGTTCATGAAAGTTTAGCACAGTGTTGTCCAAACTTTTTTGCCTGTTGTACCTCTTGTTACCTTCTACCATTAAGTAACCTCATGATTGATTAAGCTCAATATTTGGAAGGACAATGTAAATCATATTAAAAGTTTGCCTGATTTGAGCACTGGACAATTATTCATTGTTCAGTATACTAAAGGAAAACACTACTGAAATAACATACAAATGCTTGAAAATTGCTTACAACTCAATGTGAAATGGGTAGATCTTCACTGATGATTTTTGCCATTCTGGGCAGTAGTGAGGTTACTGCAGGTTTTCATTTAGGTTGTTTCTCTGTTCTGACTTGATAATGCTCAATGCAAAGAAAGATGCTTCACAAAGGTAGGCAGACCCAAAGGGCAGAAGGTTTTCCAAAGCTTTCTTTTCTAGGCCAGGGTGCTCCTTCTTTACATAGCTCTAAAACCGTGTAAGGATTGAGCTTTCAAATATCAGTTTGAGGCCACAGTCTGAACACACTTCTAACAGTGCTTCCTAAAGGCAAAAAGGAAGCTTCTTCATATTATTTTCAGGTAAGAGGAATAGATTTCTAACCCAATCCAGCTGCACTGATCTCTCATATATGTCAAGAAAGTAAGATTTAAAAGCACAAATAAAGTTGGAAATGTTCTGCAATAATTGGTTTCAAAGGCTTTCTCTCATCATTGTTACTGGAAAAATAAGCATCTAAGAGAGGAAAACATGCAAATTTTCCCCCTGAGCATATCTCCTTCCACAACTCTATTTTCCTTTGAAAACCACCAACTTAATCATATAAGTTAAGAATATTTGCATCATTGCCCTCCAGAGACAAATTTAATTTGTTCAGTTTGCTAAATATATCTGCAAGATACGCCAAGTAGTGTTTTAAAAAAAATGTGGCAAAAGGAGATCCATGTTCTGATAAAAAGGAGCCTACCCCATCTCGCAACTCAAACAACCTAGCAAGTACCCTCCCTCTCGACAGCCAGCACACCTCTGTGTGCAGTAATATCTCTGTGTGCTCAGACCCTATGCGTTCGCACAGTCTGTGAAACAGGCGAACATTAAGTGGCCTTGACTTTATGAAGCTGATTGCTTTGATGCCATCATTCAATATCTGATGCAACTCTGAACTCAATTTTTTGGATGCTAATGATTCTCTGCGAATGATGTAATGAGTCCACCCCACGTCAGGATTTTCCTTCTTAATCCATGAAACGAGTCCCTTCACTTTCCTAGTCATGGATGCAGCAGCGTCTGTACATATACTAATGCAAGATTTCCAACCAAGCCCTTGTTCAGAAAAGAATTGGTTAATGAGATTGAAAATGGCTTCCCCAGTTGTTTGTTCTTCTAATTTTTTGCAAAAAAGTACATGTTCATTTATATCATCTCCTTCAATGTATCTCACAAATGAGACAAGTTGAGCCTGTCCACTGACGTCAGTCGATTCGTGAAGTTGAAGTGAAAAAGACTGGCTTGTTTTCAGCTTATTCACAACTTGATCAATGACATCTGTACTCATTTCATTTACCCTTTGAGAAACAGTTTAGAGTGACAAAGGAACAGCCTTTACTTGGCCAGCTGCCTTTCTATCAAGCATTTTTTCAGCCATCACAACTGCACCTGGCAATATCAGTTTTTCAGGTGTATTATATGGCTTTTTAGCTGTAGCAACTGATAAAGATACAGCTAAGGATGCTTCCAGAGCTTTGCTTGATGTTGTGGAGGCTTTCTTAATTGTTGTCTGGAAACACTTAGAATTAAAAAATTTTCTTTTAAAAAACTCTGCTGGTTTACCAGCATGACACTGATGTTTTGTGTTAAGGTGACAGTGGAGGTGAGCTGGTTTCATACTACTGTTGGCCAGCCTCTCCCCACAAAAGAAGCACAAAGCTTTTGGAGGATCGGAATTCTTAGAAGTCCAAAAAGCACATAACCTTCCTTGTATTGCTGATATTTAGGTAGGTCTTTCTTTTTCTTCACAGCTGCTTGATTTCCTTCACTTGCATTGCTGTTAAAGACATAAGCTTACATGAGAATTTGACAAAGAGATGTTCACACTTTCCCTCTGAAGACAAATCTGAGCAAAAAGAGATGTTCACACTTTCACTCTGAAGACGAAACTGAGCAAGTGTGACTTAAGCAAGGAGTTCAGCACTGTTCCCGTACACGTTCTGTCCTGTTTCCTTTCCCTCCCACCTACTTCCATCTTCCCTCAATTTTCTTCTCATTCATTTTAATTCTTACTCTGTTCTTGTGTTCTTAAGTCAGGAACTGTGTAAGTGTTGTGATTATTCAGTGATCTATATTCTTAAACAATCACCCATGCACACATACACATGCTCAGTAAAGTTAACGATTCAAAATGCCATATGACCTGTATGTGATAGAAAAAAATGTACTTTTTTCATTATCTTCTTGTGTACCCCTTAGAACAATCCCCTAATAAGGTGCCAAATGTAAACAGACAATCCTCTGGGAGACAAATATAATGTTGGTATATTTATAGTCAATTTGGCTGATGGGTGAGGCTTTCATATGTGGATATTTTACAAGTGTATTAACTAATTTAAAAAACAATGTACACTACATTTTCCCTGATAAACATGACCATTATCACCTTATTTAGAACTGATATATGAATCATAATACTCCATATCAAGCAATGAAGAACAAACCTGAAACATAACCAGCCATTTTCCAAAACTTAAATCTATGCAGAACAAAACTTATAAATTACTGTGGCATTCAGTGGAATGCATGAAAAATAATGGAAGTTAGGCATTTCTAGACCCTACATGCAAGTCTTCTTGCTGTAATACAGCAGCACTTAGTTTATATATAAACTAACAAACAAATTAAAGTTCCTTGGATTCCAAACAAGTGCTGTCCACAGGAAAGTCATTTTTCTAATGTCCTTAAGCTATGCACAAGGACATTAGAAAATGACATCTGGATGCCATAGGTGTCCCTCCTTAGTTGCTAGAGTATGATAAGAATGTTACCAATGCATTCATTACACTCTCAACTGATGGTATAGTGTTTCAACCCTGCCATTTTCCTCTCTTTCAAAGCCCTGCCTTATATGGGAGAACTTTAAAAATTGATGACACAATCCCACATCTCTAACAACTCTAGACAGTGTAAAGAATCCATTAGTACTACTTTCATTAAAATCTAACAATGAAAATACAAGCATCCATAAAATGGAATATATACCAATGTTGCCATGCATCAAAACATTTGTTGTATCCAACTGAATCCTGAGTTTTCTAAAATGTGCTGGGCGAGTTCAGAAGTCAATAAAGGTGTAGGGATCAAATTAATGCTTTAAGATCTGTTCCTGATGCATATTCCTATACCTGTAGAGACATCTGAATTTGATCTTTAACTTCAAAACCAAATGATTCATGATGCAGTTAAGTGGAGTGCATATTCTGATAACAATGTAAATTACCAATAACAGAACCACAAGGCATCTGTAGCATTAACATACACAGGTTATCTTTATGAGTATATTTTCATTTCCCTCTCCCTCATAACCCTACCACTAATAAGTTATTTAATAATGGATGATCGCTTTAAAGAATGAAAAACAAAAACCCCACACACTTTAGTCTATCTTTACAGAAGCAACATCAATCCCATTAGAGTAGAACACAGATCACAATCATAAAAAACACACATCCACCAAATGAAAATTTACTGGTCTGCGACTGTCCTGTGGGCCACAAGCAGTAGTTCACAGGAGACTGTCTTCTGGGCTAACAGCAGCAGTGGGTAGATGGTAGCAGTTTGGAAGTAATTGTCCTCTGGACAGCCACAACTATTGTTTGGTTGACAATTTTACAGTTTGCATCCCACAGAAATTACGAAATTTGTTATGTGCTATTGATAGATCTACTTTCAGGAGCACTCTGATATGTATCACTTAGCTTGCATATGAATATCAAGGGAGATATTTATTCCATAAAAATATGTGGCAAATTCTGTTTGGTGGAAACCATAAAGACAGATGTTTCTTATTGTATCAATATACAACGACACGTTATATCTATAAGAACTTGGTTATGAACTTGAAGGACCCTGTATGACAGAAGTGGGTATTTTCACAATTTATACCCCCACAGAAGTTACAATACTTCAGGAATGTGTAATCAACAGATCTATTTTCAAAAAGCACTCTTGATAAATATCAACTAGCTTGCAAATGAATATTAAGATAGATCTTAAATTCATAAATACATTTCATAACTTCTGTAGGGCATAAACTGTAAAATTACCATTTGGACTACCAGTAGCACATCAGCTCTTGTTAAATACACTTCTTCCTTCAAAATAAACTACAGTTAATACTCCAATTCATACTCTGCAATTCAAACTGTATTCTCTAAGCACTATCCTAGCCAGTTAAAGCAAAACTATGCAATATTCATTCCTACAATATCATGCATTTCTGAACTAGTAATTTAAGTAAGAATCGAAACCCAAATGTGGACAGCAATTCTATAATCATACGCATGTTGTTCTACTAGATATCAAGCACTTCGGAATCTTCCGACAATTTAGCCAGTTGCGGCAGTTCATCCTTGAACATTTTCCGACACTTCGATAAAACAAACAATAAAAAACAAGCCTCACTTCCTCTAAGGCAATAGTTCCAGAGGTGTCGTGAATATTAGAGGGTAAAATCTCGGTAGGGGTCGAACTGTTGGTTAGGGCCGATGTGTTGGAGAATATTACAGGACAAACAGTCGATAGGGGCCGGTGTCGCTGAATATTTGTGGACGACCAAACAAGGGTCGGTAAATATTTATAAACGAACAAACAAGGGTCAGTGCATATCAAGGGACGAACTGTCGACAGGGCCGACGTGTCGAAGAATATTATGAGACGAACTGTCGGTATGGACCGAAGAAGGAGGTGAATATTACCGAACAAACTACCTATAAGGCTGAAGCGTCAGCCAACCATCGTAACAATAAAAAACTCTACATTTATCCGTATCACATCAAAATGACCTCACCTTCGTTCTTCTTTTCAGATACTTTGAAACAGTAAATCACAACTGTTATAAGTATGACTTTTAAATTTTGATAAAGCTTTCCTCCCATCACAGATGAATGTTTACAAATTGACAGCGTTTTCAAACTTTCATTGCGCAGGAACTTCTTGTAGGATTTTTTTGGATTCTTTAACAAAAATAAGAATTATTAAAAATGCCGCAGTTTTTATGCAATTTATAAAAAAATATACTTAAGTGAAAAAATAAGAAAAAAATTACTTAGATATGTATTCTTAAGGTATATCAAATGAGCATTTTTTGCATTCTCTTCACATGCATCGGTTCAGTGACAAGCTTTATATATATATATATATATATATATATATATATATATATATATATATATATATATATATATATATATTTATTTTTTT
>JAYMFT010257819.1:0-24454 GCA_038088735.1 Panulirus argus
GTGAATATCAAAGATGGCGTGGGGTGGGGGCCGCGGGAGGGAGGGGGGACTTGTGGGTGTGTGTGGGGGGAGAGAATCATAGACAGCAGGGATGGGGAATTCAGATTCCCTTTTGTCTGTGGCTTGTGCAGTCACTGTGTCTGTCCTCAGGTGCCTCAGATGGCCAGGGCACGACTGTGCGAGCCCCGAGCAGTATTACATACAATGGGTGCGACCCTTTGGTTATGATGCCCTGATTCCACCCCGACCCTTAGGGGTCAAATTCAAAGGGAAGTCCAAGGGTGTCGTACCGTCGGGGTCAAGGGCCGTAACACTGTCCTCAAAGAGGGTTAAGTGGTATAAACTTCTCGTTCTGAGGTCGTGTTGTCCACGGTTGTGCATGATGTATTATTACTTACACACACACACACACTCACACACACACACTCACACACACACACTCACACACATGGATTCAGAAAAAGGAGATAATGTGCAATAAACCTCCTCAGACTTCTAAGAGAAAGTGAGCTCTATTTGGCTGGATATTGTGTGTATCTGTACTACCGTACAGCATCGGCCACTCTTCCACACAAGAAGGTTCATTAAGAAGCTGCGTCTTCAGGCTGGAAACGGGGGAGACTCCTTCGATTAACAGAAAAAAAGAATTACCATAGTGGAAAGGAAGAAGACGGAACCCTTCTCGAAGTAGCTTAGGGTCAACAGTGGCGTGCCGCAGGGTTCAGTCCTGGGACCACTGTTCTTCTTGATCTATGTCCATGACTTGCCACAAGAATGAGACTCGCTCCTGGGTTATGCTTTGAGACGATGATGCTAAGGTTATGAGGAAAGTAATGGGTGATGATTGCATCAAGTTACAAGGGGGTCTAGACTATCCCCTAAACTGGTCTGGTACACGGATCATCAAATGCAACCAGAGTAAATGAAAGGTGGGTGAAAGGATGAGACACAGTAAAACAAGACCGCGATATTATCTAGAAGGAAGAAAGCAGCAGGGATCAGTGTGTGAGAGAGACTTGAGGGATGATATACCTAACTTGTCCCCAGAGCCCCAACTCAAAGGAACTGTAAAGGACACAAACTGACTGCTGAGAAGCATTAAAACGGCATTCAAGTATATGGATAAGGAAATATTGTACAAGCTGCTTACATCCTACTTTTGGACAAAACCAGAATATGTTTCTAAGTTTTAGCTACCACACTTACAGAATCACAAATAAATAGCAGAGGAGGGTTGGAGGAAGGCAACAAGGATAGTGCCAGAATCAAGAGAGCTGTTACAGTGATAGGTAAGAGGCCATAAATTTGTCCACCATGGAAGACGAAAGAACAAGTGGTGACTTGATCACATCCTTAAAGTTTTAAACCACTCTGATAACGTCAATATCGAACAGTTCTTCGTAAGATGTTAATCAGGAAATTGGATATGCAAAACATGTACAGAAGTACTTCTATTGTATACGAGTTGTAGACAAATGGATTAAAGTTAGCAACGAAACTATAAATACTAACAGCATACATTAGTCCCAAAAGCTGTATGAAGTAGAGATGGTTCAAGAGATGGGGCCCCACTAGTGCAGACCTCCCTCCCAGTGCAGTGTGAATAGGTAATGGGGCCCTACAAGAGCAGGCCTCCCTACCCGCGCAGTACAGATAAGTAATTACAAAAATGTCACGGCTGAAAAAACTCGCTGGGCCAGAAGTTGTGAGGTGCACCTTCCATACTGATCACTACTGGGAGAGGCGAGCGCCGGTGGCCACTACCCGACCGGCCGGCCTCTCCGTCCGTATGCTCCGTGTCTCACGTGTCTTTAACCGTCTCCTTGTGTCTGTGCTGCGGCGGCTGCGAGTCTGGAGGGTTGTCAACGTGTCTGGCACTGTGCCCCCCCCCCCCACCCCCTGTGTGTGTAGCACAGTATCCGCGTCTCAGACACAAGCGTCTGCGTCCCTGACCGTGTAACAGACACTGTCTGGAAGAGTGCGTGAGTTCTAGTCTAAGCCCAATATCCGAGAGTCTGGAACAGTGCCTGTGTCAAGGACAAGGGGTGCTTCTGCGAGTCAGACAGTGTCGAGGTGTTTATGTGTATGTGGGAAAGTAGGTGTGAATCCGGAACAGTGACTCTCGGGTTGGCACTGGCACTACGGGCAAGTTATGTATCTTAGGACAGCGGCTGTGCGACTGATAAGGTGACTCCATATGTGGGCTACTGGTAATGCCTATGTGGATCACAGTCAGTGTTCCGAGGAGTGATTCTGGACCCATAACCGTTCCTGCACCTCTGAAAGCACAGAAATATCGTCGTAAAGTGTTCTCAACGGCAAGAACAGTGTCAGTGTGTCTGACGGTAATGCCCGTGTGTGTCAATATCTACAGTTCCTGGGAAAGTGCCTGTGTGTGTGTGCGTGTGTGTAATTAACTGTGTGTTCCGTACGAGGAGGGAGTTCTACTCTCGTAGGGCCACATCTCTTCAAAGTTCTTCAGTAACGTACCACTTTATAATTTTCTGTAAGCAAAGCGCATATAAGCCATGACGCCATTCACTTTGTTCTATGCATCTACTATACTTATAAATGTACTTCTTGACATCTTTGACAAGTTTCTTGCTTATTTGCGGGGTTATATCCTAAGGTTGTATTAAACCTACATCTCTGCAAGAACTGTTCACTGTCCACGGCATTAATCTGGTTCAAAATTCAAAAGTTGTGATCAGGTCACCCCTCACTCTTCTTTCACCCACTGAGGACAACAACATGAAGGCCTTTAACCTTCACCTGTAACTCGCACCTTCCAATTCTGGTACCATCTTCGTTGCCCTCCTCAAGACCCTCTCTATTAGTTCCTTGTTCTCTACAGGCGATGATCAAACTTGAGCAACATATTCTGGCCTATTGTAGGATGTGAACAAATCGCTGAATATTTCCTTGTCCACGGACCTGAATCCTTTCATAATATCTACCAGCTGACAGTTCATCTTGTTAACTATTCTCTTGAAGTGACACTCTGCCGACGGGTTGGGGAAACGATGCCAACCTCCCAACTCTCACATTCCTGAAGATTATTTCCTGCCGGGTCGTATTCATATTGAGGCCTCCTTTCACCGTGTCCTACCCTCGTTACTCTACATTTAAACCCACCGAATTTCAAGAAGTTTAGTCTAAGGCTCCTTTTACGTTGACGCAATCCTCGTCGCTTTTCTCTTCCCCCATGACCCTGTCACCATCCGCCTGATCCCTCTGACAAGTCATCCACATAGATCAAGAAGAGCAATGGTCCTAGTTCAGAACCCTGCAGCACGACACTGGTGACCTCAACCAGCATCGAAAAGGTTCTCCCTTCCATGAAACATTTGTTCCCTATCACCAAGGTAATCATCCATTCATTAATGGAGTCTCTCCTTTATTCCGGCCTCGAGATTCAGTTTTTTACAAACTTCACTTGCGTCAGTGTCAGACACATTCTGGCAGTCCACACACACACAACCCATCCAGCCTTCTCTTTCATCTAAAGCGGAACTAGCACTCGTAGGAATCCAAGTTCGTTTACACACGACCTCTTTTCCCCGAAACCAAGCGTTCTCTCTCACTCACTCGAGTAGTTTCTCCTCTGCAGGATGTCACCCATCTACTTTCTGCTTTATTGAAGTACCTTGCGGACCACCCTCGTCAGGAAGACCGGTCTGTACTTCAGTGCATCCTCCCGTCCTCCTTTCTTATATATATATATATATATATATATATATATATATATATATGAAACTTGTCCTCTTCCAATCACTTGGCACTTCAACTTCTGGCGACATCTTAGACAACATTTCAAATGGTCTGTCAAGTGTGTCTGCACACATACTCAGCACATACGGAGTTACTTCATCAGGACCGTGAGCCTTATGTGGGTCACGTCCCCTTAAGATATTCGAATGCTTTCAAGGACCTTCTCTCCATTCTATCTCACTGGCGTTGGGGCTGTAGTGTCTTCCACAGTCAAAACACCTTCAAGTTTGCCATTCGCTTCCTTTCGTGTCTTTTACATTTCCCTCGACAACTCTTCCCTCTGAATCATCTTAACCCTATCAGCTGCTCTTTAAACCGACAGTATATTCTTCTGATGAATTTGTGTAAAAGTTTTGAATCGCCTCCTGCCTTACTGACAATATTCTTCTCGAAGTTTTTGTTCCTTTCTTGTATATTCAATGTGACAATAAAGTTACTTACTTACTTACTTACTATCCTTTCGTGCTTTCTTATACCTTCCAAATTCTGGCTGTCTGAGGTTCTGCCTGTATTTTCTATTTAGCATATCACTAAGCTCCTTCGCTTTCTGACATTTTATGAAACTATCATTCCTCTTTAAACGATCACTCTGTATCTAAGGTTAAAGGTACACATGATCCAACTCCTTCCTTGTATATCTCACTGGACATTTTCCCGACAATGCCCCAGTTCTTGGCTACAGAGTTCCAAGTCCCATTTAAGTTGCCATGATGCCTACTACATTATGTATAATTTCCACGATTATAGCTCTTTTTATGCCCTCGTTTACCGTATAAACTCCGGCATTGCATGATCACTTTTCCCAAATGGCGTATCATGTATTATCGTACTCTCATGCTATTATGTGTGAAGATTAGATTTAGTAAATAATGGTGTATCGGTTCATATGATGTGTGTGCGTGTGTGTGTGTGTGTGTGTGTGTAAATATCTATTAGTAATTTCTTATTTGTACTATAAAGGGAGGGACCCCATCTCTTATGTATGGGGTCTGCATTACCACGTCCTCACTCAACTTATTCCATTCATCTACCACTCTTATACTATAAAAGTATTTTACATCTTTTTCAACATGACTCTTGCTTGATTTCATATTGTGTCCTCTGGTTGCGCTGTCCCTACATCTTTCGAAGAACTATTCATTGTCCATGTTACTGATATATCTCAAAAACTTTAAGGCTGTGATCAGGTTATCCTTCACTCTTCTGTCTTCCAAGATGGACAAATTTAAAGCCTCTAGACTTTCCCCTGTATCTCAGCTCTCTTAATTCTGGCACCATCTTTGTTGCACTCCTCTGAACCTTCTCTATCAGCTCTTTGTGCTTCTCAAGGTGTGCTGACGAATCCTGAGAAGCAGATTCTAGTTTTGGCCTAATCTAAGATATGAACGGCTCGCTAAATATTTCCTTGTCCATATATTTGACAGCTATTCTAATATTTGCCATTAAACAGTTAAAACTCTCCTTATGTTGGACGCTGGTGACAGTCTACGGACGATGTCTACTCCTAAGCCCTTCTCACATAATCCTGAAGCTTATTTCCTGCTGGATAATAATGATGTTGAAGTCTTCTTTAACTCTGTCCCAGCCCCATCACTTTGTATTTGCTCGGGTTGAAGTTAAACAACTATGTATCAGACCAACTTTGGAGTCTGTAAGTTGATGCAATCCTCCTCGCCTTTCACTTCCCCAATTACCTTTGCATCATGTACAAACACATTCAGGTAGGAGTCCACACCTTCAAGGAAGTCATTTACATAGATCACGAGGAGCTGTGGTCTCAGAACAGAACCCTGTGGCACTCCACCGGTCACCTCGACCGATCTGGAGAACGCTCCTCTGACATGCGTTCTCGTGTTCCCTTCCAGCGAGATGATGATCTCTCCACTGAGGGAGTTAACCCCTGACTCCCTCCCGGTGATCCGGCATCTTAATAGCCTCCCATAGGGTACTGCATGCCTGTCCAAGACAAGAGCTCATCCACTCACAGTAATATAAGATGCTTGTTAAGCCTGAACTTTCCCTAGAACCATGCTTTGCTACTTTGGTATTCCTCCTCTGCAGAAAGTCATCTACTCGTCTTCTAATAATCTTCTCCAGAACCTTAAAGACCTGGAGTTCAGTGGCTGTTCCCTGTCTCCTCTTTTAGTTTCTACTCCCTTGTTTCTCTGCCTGTCCCTCTGCGATACCTTGCACCGTATTTCAAAAGGTTAATGTACGGTATCTGCACGCGTCTTCAGTAGATAAGGCGAAATGTTATCATGACCATGAGCCTTGTATGGGTCAAGACCTTCTGGCATTGTTACCATGAGCCTTGTATGGATCAAGACCTTCTAGTATTCTGTTACCATGAGCCTTGTACGGGTCAAAACCTTCTAGTACCCTGTTAATGTCTTTCCTGTATGTCTCAATGTTTTCTAAAACCTCCTCCCGATTCCATCTCACTAGTGTTAGGGGGTATAGTGTCTTCCACTGTGAAAACACTTAAACTTGCTATTCAGTTCCCCACATATTCCGTAAATCATCCTTAATAATTCTTCTTTCTGAATCCCTTAGCCTGATTAGCTCTCTCTCTCTCTCTCTCTCTCTCTCTCTCTCTCTCTTTTTCACTGTGTGTGTGTGTGTGTGTGCGTGCGTGTGTGTGCGCGCGTAGTGCAACACCTATGCGCTCACGACAAAGCCTGTGTTTTAACAACTAGAGCTGGGAGGCACAATCCTTGGTAAGACGGCGTGACCTTTGACCTGACTAACAGGGTCAGGTCAAAGGTCGATACCCAAGGGCCGCACCGCTGCGCTCAACGGGATAACACATCTCTACACTATCTGTGTGTGGAACTGGGTTAGGTCTCTGGAACAGGGGATGAGTCTGGAACAGGGGCTGTGTATTTGCAACGATGGCTTTGAGTCTAGAACACTGGATGTATGTCTGGAATAGTGTCTGTGTATCTAGAATGATGGCTGTGAGTCCGGAATAATGGCCGTGTATCTAGAGAAGTGTCTGTGTATCTAGAACAATGGATGTGTGCCTGGAACACTGGCTGTATGGTCTGGGATAGACTCTGTGTATTTGGGGCAGTCACTGTGTGTCTGGAACAGCAGGAGGGAGAGGCATAGTAGGCGTGTGTCTGGAACACTGATTGTCTCTCTGGAACAAAGGGAAACTCTGGAACAGTGGCTGTTTGTCCGAAACAGACAGAATCTGGAACATTTTGTGTGTGTCTGGAACAGTGACTGTCTAAAGCAGTGCGTTCGTTTCTGGGAAAAAAGTCTGCGTTTCTGGAACGGCGGTTGTGTGTCTGGAGTAGTGTGTGTCTGGAATAAAGTCTGCGTTACTGGAACATTAACTGTGTCTGGAACGGTGGCTGTCTGTTTGGAACAGTGAATATGTGCCTCGTACAAGGCAGTGTGTCTAGAAGAGTGTCTGTGTCTAGTACAGTGGTTGTGTTTCTGGAACAGAGAGAGAGAGAGGGAGAGAGAAATCTGGAGTAATGGCTGCGTGTCTAGGAAAGTGAGAGAATCTGGAACGGTGGCTGTGCATCAGGAACCGAGTCTGTGTATCTGGAAAAGAGTGGTCGTGTGTTCGGAGCATGTGTCTAGACGACTGGAACAAAGCCTGTGCTTCTGGAACAACAGCACCGTGTCTGAAACAATGGCCCCGTGTGTCTGGAAAAGAGGTCGTGTCTGAAACAGTGGAAAAGTGTCTGGAACAGTTGCAGTGTGTCTGGAACAGCGGCTGTGTGTCTGGGACAACGTCTGTGCGTCTGGGACACTGGCTGTGTATCTAGGACAATATCTGTGAGCTTGGGGACCCTTGCTTGTCTGGCTGGAACGAGGCTACCTGTTCCGGGAGAATACCTGTGATGCGTGAGACTCTGGCTGCGTCTGGGACAGTAGCCCTGTGTAATCGCACACAGCGGCTGTCGGTCTTTACATCGATTCAGGCAGCTCATCCAGTATCCCTTCAGCTCAGCCAGGAACCACCACGTTGCACTGCAGGCCCTCCCCGATCAGCCGGGCTATTTGTGGCCGCAGCCCGCAGGCCAATATATCCACTGCAGCCCAACTGATCACGTACGCTTTGTTGACGTTTATCCAGCAGGTTCTGGTTAGTCCGTAATGTTCCCGCCAACTGAAGCTAGCTGGGGTGCTGAAACTCTTTAGGCCCAAAGTGTCTACGCTGTGTACCACTGAGGGTCAAGTCAATGGGCCGGGTCGTCATAAGCAAGGGACATAACGACATGCCCAAGGGGGTTAATGGTGAGTACGGCGCCTTGACTTTTTCCGCTCGCGTGAGTCTGCAGTCTTCCACGTTTTTAGCTCCGACGGAGAATTACTTTCGAGAGTACAACGAGGACCGGCCACTCCAGTATTTTCCACGAGTACACTGTTATACACGTCTCCCGTCCACGCTCCAGGGAGTCAAGTCTGAGTGCTTTCAGTCGTTCCCAAGAGTTTTTTTTACTTTTGACAAAGTCATTACCCGCTGTGAATGTTCACTGCACATTTTCTACCTTGACCACTTCGCCCACCTCGACAGAAGACACCGTTATAAAAAAAAAAAAAATCTAATCTGGTAAGTTGAATTCTAGATTTTCTTTCCTCCCTCGTTTTGAAGGTTTGCAAAATCCTGGTAATCATATTTTTTTCTCCTTAATCCACAGCGGATTTAATTTTCTATAAAGGTAGTAGAAGGATATCTGATAATCACTCCCTTTTCTGGTACGTCTCTCCTCCCTGCTATACTGATGTTTCTTTACGTCCATTTTACGTTTATTCTCATAATTCCTCCATTTCCCTTAGACTGAAGGTAGCAGAAACTTTTCAACGCTGATTGGTCAAGCAAACAGAGCTATAGACCTTACTGAAATCTGATCACTAGTCTCTCGGTGTTTTCTTGAAGTAAAATGTTCTTACATAATCTGGTATCACTAGCAAATGATAAGAGGCAGTGGTGTGTGCTTGCATTCGAGTTCGATAAAAGAGGTCGAGGAAAAGGCCAAGGCACGAGCACCACTCCCGGGGAAACGACAGAGGGACAAGCATCGGGTCCTTCGGAAGCCACTTTTTGCCATGGATATGGATCACACACCTCCAACGATTCAAGACGACAACATGCTGTTATCTCACTCCGTCAGGAAGGTGTGTAGAACCACCTTCCCACTTCATTATAATACTTCTACATCACGCACTAATGGGGCTATAAGACCTCCATGGTTACAGCAACCGAGGTCTCTTCCCCTCTTTTGAAATAGTGCACCTCTGGGTTGTCTGAATCTTTGGAATCTTTGGGGTCAGTCATCGTCTTTCCCCACAACGCCATATGGACAGTTTCACCTAGTTCCCTTCTGCGTGTGCGTGGGCGGTTCTGATACGACGATGCCAACAGCAAGTTCCAGGGTTCGGTACCCTTATTGTATCCTAAAAACATCCAGCACGCCCCGGTGAAACCCGTGAACCACAATGACCAACTCTCCTGAACCAGTTCCGAATATAACCATGAGCCAGTCGAAAAAATAAATAAATAAATAAATAAAACGAAAGAAAAACCTGGAAGTAGCATAGTCTTAACTAGCATTCTGACGAGACTGAGAATTTGTTAGCAAGATGGACAGACAAAACTAAGACACCAGAGACTCACAATACATTTCAGTCACTGTGAATCAGACTGAACTAACATCTAAATCAAGACTGAATTCCAAACTGGACGCAAAACGAAAAAGTCGAAATAAACTGTGTATAATTCTACCAGTCGCTCTTAACGAAGAGAACCTGAACAAGAGCGAATATATATATATATATATATATATCTATATATATATATATATATATATATATAATGAACCAAAATAGAGGTCGGACTCTGCAATGAGTCGAACTCGATCAAAAAAAAGAGGACTGACCCAGGAGTCTGCCGGAACTTACAGCCGGACTGAACCAAATACTGAGGCCGAGTCGTGAGTCAAACTGAAGTGAAAGCCCAAATGAATTGAGGGTTTGATTTCTTTTTTAATAAACCAGAAACTGAACACAGAGGAGATTCGTACTAGTCAGTCTATAAGGCAAGACGAACTAGAAGTCAATCATAACTGCAGGTTGAGCAGAACTATGGGTTGGCGTGAACTTGGTGAGAATGGATCACAGAACTGAAGGTTAGAATGAAGCGAGAGCAGGGCCGGACAAGGCGTCAGACTAGAATGAAAGCCGGACTGAATTGAGTCACAATAATTTGAGACGACCGACACTTAAATTGGCGTTGCACTTAAGTTAGACTCGTACTAAACTTCATACTAAACATGAAGTCTTCCTGATACGAGTGGCTGACTGGTATGACCCATGCGGAAATGAGTCAGTTTAATAAAGAGAAAATCGACATGATCCACTTACGGACACACGCAAATATACAGGCAAACTCTCTCTCTCTCTCTCTCTCTCTCTCTTTCACACACACACACAAAAGCTGTTCACGTCCTACATAAGGATAAAACTAGAACAGGCTTCTCAAGTGATGTCACCACACTTGAAGAAGCACAATGAGCTAACAGAAAAGGTCCAGAGGATGACACCAAAAATGGTACCAGGATTAAGAGAGCCGAGGAACTTGGAAGGAAGAGTTAAGAGGCTTTTGCATCTACCCAAAACGCGAAAGATAAAATATGAGACGTTCATCACAACTTCTACATTTCTAAACAGGAATGATATGCCGTGGACAGTGAACAGCTCTTCAAGAGACGTACGGACGGAACGACCATGGAACATAACAACACGAAATCAACCAAATACCCTTTCTTAAAAAAAAAAAATATGTAAAACTGAACTTTTATGTCATAAGAGTGATGGACGAATGGAAAAGAATGAGCGAGGAAACAGTAAATCCGGACATAGTGAGGAAACTCAAAGGGGTCGTCTGATGAAACAGAATGTTCCGGAGATGGGGGACCCCTCGAGTGTAAAACACCCTCCCCGTAAAGCACAAATAGGCAATTACACACACACACGCATACAAACACCCACGAGTGTCACACTCCCGTAACGTGTAAACAGGTAAACACACACACACACATAGACAAGAGACGGGTACGAAACTCTCTCCCCGTACCACACAAACGTCAACCACACACAGAAATGCACGCAGGGCATCATCCTTCCCTATATAAGGGTTTGCTACCACCCTGGAGAATGAAAAAAAACACCGCGCAGACAGATATAACTCCTTAAAGATTTAATACTCCTTACGAATCCTATGACCCCCACCCCTTCGCGTGCGGCCAATGGGGGTAAAGTCTCGGAGCGAGAATAACGAAATGTAAGTAACGCATAAAGAGAAAGCACTTCAGAGACGAAGGATAAGAGTGATCATGACAGGAGCAGCTGGTGGTGGAGTGGAGGATGGACGTCGACGGCTCTTAGCCAGCCCGCCCGGTCCTGAAGCAGGGAGGGAGGGAGGGAGGGAGGGAGCGACGAGGTGGAGGATGGAGGTGAGGGAGGAGGAGGAGGAGGAGGAGGAGGAATGGAGGCCAACCTGCTGGTGGCAGAGGAGAGGTGAGGAGAGGAGGAGGAGAGAGGTGTCTCGGTCCTGCAGGAGGAGGGTAGGGGAGGAGGGAGATTGGGAGGAGGGAGTCTGAAAATAATGACTGACATGAGGAGGAGGAGGAGGAGGAGGAGGAGGAGGACCCTACGACCCTAGAGCACGACCCCACGACCCCTTGGGTAAGATGTACCGGATATGACACCCAAGGGGTCGTACCGTCCTAGGCAAGAGGTACACTCCGCGCTGGGGACCCAGTAGTTCAACACGTGGGACGGGATGGATCCGGATCCACAGAGTGAAGGAGACGAATCCAGATCCCGCGACCTGTTTACACTGTTTCCCCCCGACACAGCCTGGAGGAGGTCACAAAAGGGGATGACATTTTGTTCCGCGCTGCACCACACCCACTGAATAACAACAATAATAATAACAATAATAATAATAATAATAATAATAGTAATAGGGAAGGACGAAGGCGTATATGGCGCGTTCCTAACACTTTTTTTTCCACAAACGAAACTCCCAAAAAGCCGCGTTTACCGTATCGTATGGGCAGAAGAGTTCCAAAAAAAATTATATCACACATTTGCGTACGATGGTGTCAACGATTTTATCACTATGGCATAAGTCTCAACAAAAATCATCACGTGTCTGTGATATCTATTCTACGCGTGGCTCCCTTGCAGGCTCCGCGTCGGTGTGCTGTGCACGAGCGAGTGACTCGACAAAGTCTACTATGTTCCCCTTTGGCTACTACACCCAAAAGCAAAATAATAAAAACGTTGAACGGACTATCGGTCGACAATACGACTGATGAATGGTCACGGGATCTGTCTACTGCACTGCTTTCCTACACGTCCGTCCATTTAATATGTCCTGAAGCCAAAAACGTTAACCTACCCTGCTGTAAACGCTCCTTTAAACGCGTCCATTCCACGCTGAATCCAAAAATGTCACAAGTTTTAAAATTCTTTCGGACCTATCCATTTCAAGATGAATCCAAAACGTCGCGAGTGTAAACTTCCCACTAAACATATCCATTCAAGGCGTCGAACCCCCCAAAAAATGCCCACTCGACAAGCTGAATTCAAACAAGAACGTCCCATGGGTAAACACAGCTGCTTTAGGAACGTCCGTTTCCCGTGTTCTGAACCCCACAGACGTGACAAGTGTGTGTGTGTGTGTGTATGTACAGTACACACGCACCTTAACAGAAGACGGTGGGTGGGTGGGTGGGTCCTGGGATGACGACAGTACGAATCAATACCGGCAGGAGGTGGGTCACCCACTACAACCACCACCTTCCCCACCTCATATTCTCTCCCCAACCCCCAACCCACCCCGATGCAGTCAGGAGCAAGGCACTGCAGACAATATTAACGTACGTGCGGGCGTGCAAGTACTACAGTGACGAAAAGCCCTCGTCCACCATCCGAACATCCGATGAAGACCCAGTGGGATACGAACCTATCACGAGGGGACCAACAACACGATCCCCTGGTCTACCTGCAGAGAACAACGGAGGAGAGCAAAGCGTCACATCCTACCCGCCAACGAAGCCAAGAAAAAATATAATCGACTTAAATGGATCTGACCCAAGGATAAACTAGGATTTTTTTTTTCTTCTACTTTTTGCATGACTGAACCGATGAACACGCAGGCTAAACCTTGGGTGAAGGCAAGTTTCAACACACACACACAGAAAAAAAAAATCTCAAATTAAAGGGAGAGCAAGAACATGCGTTTTCTTTAAAGTGCATGAGACGTATTCCTCTGGAGTCATACGTCTTTCGTCTCAACTATTTGTAGCTTTCAATAAAACTGTGGGTGTACGACTCGAACCCTTCCTTACAGTGGACTCACCCACACGACAACCACCTGCCTTCAGCCTTCATTCCACCACAGTGTTCCACCCCTTTAAACCTATTCCGTGTCAAATTCTGTCGTATGTACGAGAGCACACGATGCCTCTGCACCACGCCTACCTCACTGGGTAATAATGCATGCTCCAACGACATTTTCCAGACCCTCGTCAAACTTCTCTTTTTCAAGTTAAATCTTAAAAAAGCTCTTTCACTCCTTCAGTCCACTAACTTTCATCCCCCATCACTTCTTCATTCGCGTCTCTCTAATCCCAAACCATCTATAACAGTAAAGGGCCAGCCTCGAAAGTTATTTTTTCATGGCAAGAACGTCGTCATATACGCTTCCATCCGTTCCCCCCCCCTATCACAGACCTCACATCCCACACGTTACCTACAACACGCCTATCACCAGCCAAAACCCTCATCGGGTCTACTCCCGCGCACCCAGACTCCTACGTGTACCCATATCAAGTGCGTGTTTACGGACGTCTTCCCCGCCGAGAACATCAATGGTGTATCGCCAGTCCGGCCTTCGGTATTGACGGGGGTCAGTAGCACACGTTCCGTACCGGGGTGCGGCCAGGAGAACTCGGTAGTGCAGGGGTAATATACAACACTCGGGACGGACGGGCTTTGCGGTGTGCACTCACAGCACGCAGTTTGGAACGTTTGTTGGAACTGAAGGCATGGAAGTGGATCCGGCCTTCGGATACACCCTTTTGTGTGTATCCGAAACACTCATCCCCGTCCATGCACATTTTCCAGCTATACAGTCACCCCTGCTGTTCTTATTTTTTTACCTGGAACCCCCATCCCTAAATGTTCCCCTCCCTCTACCCTCCACTCCATTCACATCAATACGAACTCCATCAAAATCTGCAGTGGTGAATGACTGTGCATCCACTTCATTCATCTTTCATAGTGCAAGGTCCTCTTGTTGAAGACAGCATCCTTATGCCCCTTCTCTATCATGACGTACTTCCTTATGACTACTTTCCCTAAAACTTAAGATATTTACAATCAAACTTGCTCCAATTATCTAACAGCTCACAACCCAAGCGCCGAAAACTTCTGAGATGATAGCAATCATGTAATCTGCTCACCGTACACTTTATAAATCATGTCGCCATCCAAACATTATCTTTCATGAACCTCTTTAAAGGTGTGAGCATTTTAACCCTCGCATCACAAAACAGAGCCAGAAACACTTGACAGATACGTACAAACAAAAATTCCCTTTTAAAACCCAGGACCCTCTACCTCTATCCTAGAAAATCTATCTACACAAACCTCCAAGCCACCCTTGTTGGGAGGGGGGTTCAATGTCCTCATTAGGTACAGTTCCAATATTGCTTTTTTCTCGTGTGTATTAATATTCACTGACAAGCACAACTACAAGTGTGGATACAGTCGATGTAGATATACACTAACGACAATAATAACAAGAGTGAACCATCATATAAAACAGCGTCATCTGTGGTAAAATGTCCGCAGCTGAAGAGTCAGCACATGTGTCATTACACACACACACACACACACACACACAGAAAAGAGCAAGGGGTGACCTGATCAGAACCTTTTCTTTTAACCAGTTTGATGATATCGACACACGACATTTCATCGAAATATGTAATGATGGAACAATTAAAGAGATCGTAAGGCGAAATTAACCAAGAAGCTTGTCAGAAAAGACGTAAACACGCACTTTTAAGTATTAAGAGTAGAGGATAAAGAGAATATAGTGAATTGAGGGCGTAAAGATTAGAAAGTTGTATGGTAATAGACACAGTTCAAGGGTTGGGGGCTCCCTCCTCGAGTGTAAAACTCTGCTCCCCGCACACAGCACAAAGGGGCAATGCCACAGAGACCTCGGAAGTTCATGTCGAAGGGCAGACCAGATTTCCCCCGATGACTGCGGTGTGTAAAACACTAGATAAGATAATCGGGCAGCGAATGGATGACTATTTGCAAAGAGGAGAAACTACCCGTGCGGGAGACGACGCGAATTCTGAAGAAAGGAGGGTCAAGCGTAACAAACCTTATCAGACTTCTCTGATAAAGTCGAGTTCCGTCCCACACAGAAGAGAAGGATGGATGCGATTTAGGCGTATGCGGACTGCCACAGAGCATATGACGCCGTACACGCCACAGGATGATGGTTGAGAAGCTACATCAAAAGTCAGGTATAAGAGGTGGACTCGTTCGAAGGGCAGAACACTGCTTTTAGTGGAAGGGGACGAAAGATGCACACCATTACTTCTTCGTCTGTCTCTGCAAGAGACTTGCCAAAAGAACTGGACTCACACCTACCTATGTTTGCCGAAGATGTCAAGGTCATAAAAGGAGGCGAAGAGTGATAAGGATTGCATCCATTTACAAAGGAACCTAGACAAACTCCAAAGTTGGTCAGATATGTGGTTGATGTAATTCGACCGAGTAAATAAATGCAACGTAACGAGGATGGTTCCCAGAAAAATAAGGCCTCGATATCAATATCATCAACTAGGAAACACTGCAGGAATCTGTGCATGAAAGGCACCAGGATATCGATACTGTTCCTTGCCTGTCGCCGGAGCCTCACCTCAAGAACAGTGAAGGAGATAACTATCCGCTGGCAAACATCAGATTCGCTATCGGGTTAAGTCGGGGGTCCCGCCATCACACCCAAAGGGTCGTAGCGTCGTGCTCCTGGGATCAGCGTAGATGTTGGTCTAAGAACTCTCGTACCAACAGCCCTGAAGGAGCCCCTAAAGGAATTGAGACCTGTCTCGAGATATTACTTGTATGTATGGAGAGATGTATTCACAGACCCTACTTCATTTGCCTCTTGTCAAATCATCTTACTATATCGATGTAAACAATCAAATACAAATACCCATTACATGAAATCACAGATACTTAAAGCAAAATATCACAATGTAATACCTTCCTTTCACTATCACACAAACGGTCACCTGTTAACGATAGTGTCAGGCGACAGTCCGGTGACTGTGTGAAACCAATTACTATTCACTAGTGCCACCCCCCGTGTGGAGCATGACACCGCCCACGAGTGCGAGAGACCCCCCCTCACCCCCTCCACTGTCGTGACCCCGTGTTGAAGCCAGTGGCTGCGTCCCAAACCAGTGTTGACCCCGTGTCTTGCCAATCAATATTCATCGGTCTCCTTCCACTGTGGTGACCACGCATTGACTAAAGTAGCCTCTTGCCACTGTGTGGCGACACCGTGAGAAGCAAAGTCAGCCACTGAACCACAGTGCACGCCAGGTGGCAGGAATCCACCACGCAATGACCCAGCACTTATTCATGACCATCGCATGGCGGTGCAGGAACAAGCAAATACCTTACAAGTCTTAAAATCTCGACATCTGTTATCCACCAACATTTTCTGCCCTGGTACGTTGACGTAAATAGAGGACAGCCTATCTTATTCATTCCGACGGAGTAAGTGTTTGTTTGCAACTCTAAACACACATGCTATTCATATGCATAAATGTGTGTGTGTGTGTGTGTGTGTGTGTGTGCTATCAGCCCGCAGCGTGGGATGGCAAGTCTGGGCCGATCTACCTTCTCGAAGATATTTTCAAACCGATCCTTCCGAATATCGATATCATCTCAAGAGGAAGAAGGCTCCAAGTCTTACATGACTGTTGGGTTCGGTTCAGAGCGGTCTATACCGGGTTAAGCTAAGTTAAATTTCTTGACTGTCAGATCCGGGACACGATGATTAAGATCTGAAGTTGATTTAGATTAAAGCGATCAGCGAGTCAGAATCAACTGGCTGTGTCGGGTATGGTCGGCTGAATTTGCCTAGGCTTCGATCTGTCGGCAACAATCGGGTAAAGGCGAATAATCACACTACGTTGGACACAGCGTGGATGAGGAACGTTGTGCCAAGCTGCACTGGTTTAGGTTAGGCTACTAAGTCGCTAAACTGCGCTAGTCCAACTTGGTCTAGTGGGTCTTAGGTCACGCTAGTTTATACTAAGTTAGCAAGTTGCTACGCTGCGGTAGCTTACACTAGTTGAGTAAGTTACCAAGATCCGGTTCTTTAAGGTTACGACTAGGTTCCGTTTTTTTAAGCTGGTGCGTCGATAGACAGCACTGAGTTTCAAATAAGCTAGTGGGGCACTGGGCTAACAGTTTCCGCTGTCTTGGGATATATGCTGGGATGTGCTGCCAAACGCTGTGTTGGCTGTAGGTAATTAGGCTGTCCTAGTTCAGTTCATACTAGGGTTGTCCTGCGTTAGGCTAGTATGGCTGGGGGAGGATAGGGGAGAGCTTTCCCAGGCTGCAGAGCTGGGTTTAATATGGTGTGTCTGGACGGAGTGCTGTAACTGGCTGAGCTAGTTTAGGTTAAGGATTGAGGGATGTGTATTACGAGCTAGTCTTATCAGGTCAAGGTCAAGCAGGAAGGTATGCTAGGTTCAGGTTCAGCTGCAGGGTATGCTAGGTTAGGTTAGGTAAACGCCCGTGAAGCCGCCAGGCACAAGAGACCAACTCCCTCTCCCCTCTGTGAGCGGCGGCAGCAGAGAGTCACCCTTAACGACCTACTTACCTGTTGACAGCCACTAACTCCATCAACATACATTACACACAGGCGCCTGCCATGTCCATCCATGAACCCCAGGAAAACCACCCACCCACTGACAGTTTAACATCCATCCACCGCCAACCACATTAACATCCATCCACCGCCAACCACGTTAATATTCATCCACCGCCAACTACGACACCAGAAACGTACATCCAACACATCTCTTTCCATATACAGTAGACGTCGCATACTCCAGTGTTTCTTAAGATTAAAACATGCATCATCAGTCATAGTGGAGTGAACAAAATGTCTATCCTCAGTAAAAGCGGACAAAATATCCATCTTCACTAACAGTGGACGAAATATGTATACTCAGTGAGGTGAGAGGTACAAAATATGCATCCTCAATTACAATGGGCACAAAATATGCATCTTCAGTAACAGTGAAGTGGACAAAATATGCGTCCTCAGCAAGTGAAGACAAAAATATGTATTCTTAACAACAGTGAATGAGGACAAAATATATATCCTCTGTAACAGTAAAATGGACAAAATATGTATCCTCAGCAAGTGAGGACTAGCCGTAAACAAAGAGTTGTGATTAACAGACAAGAGCCTCAGAAAAATTAGACGTAACAAGTGGTGTGCCACAGGGATTAGTCTTGGGACCAATTCTCCATTTCATAAATGTTAATGATACTGATAATGGGCAGTACTGCAAGATAGCAAAATTCGCTGATGATACAATGCCGAGAAAAAAAAACTACGAATGAACGTGAACGTCTTCAGCTTCAACCTGACAGACAAACTGATGGACTGGACACATAGGTGGCAAATTAATTCTAATATCGATAAATGCAGAGTTTTACATATCAGTGGCAAAATCGAAAAGGCAAGTTACTTACGACTTAATTCGTCTGATTTCACTTGCAGTAATGGATACAAACTCGTGGGCAAACGTTTTACCTCGAAAGAGGCGAAGTACTTTTTCTTCAACAGGAACGATTTGCCAATTCGAGTGACTGAAAGAAGTATTATTGATACGTTTAAGAACAGATTGGATAAATACTTCGCTTTAAGTCCACGACTTACAATATTTGCGTCTCTTAAGTCACATTAACAATTTGCAGGTAATTCTCTCTGAATCACCAGTATGCCTTCTAACTTTTCCCACACTCATTTTGGGAGTTTCTAATATCTTCCAGTGTCACAAACAGCGTGAAAAAGGATCCAATGGTCTGTTTCTATTTGAATACCTTTGTTTTCTTCTGTATGTATCCTCAACAGGTGATGTGAAGATAAAATACGTATCCTCAACAACAATGGTGAGGTAAAACATTATCCTCAGCAACCGAGAAGTGAGAAGGACATAATACGTATATTCTCAGTAACTGTGCAGTAAGGAACACCACACATCAGCAGACATCAATATATTCGGGAATGGTGGCATCAATACATATCCGTCCGGAAATGCTATCATCAATATTGTCTGTGAATGCAAGCGCCAATGCGACCAAGTGGGAAAAATGCTAGCATCAATATGTTCGGGAATGAATGCCGGCGTCAGTAATAATGTTCAGGAATGCTGGCATCAACCCCATGTTCCGGGAGAGGGGAATGCTCGCCATCAATATGAAATGCCAGACAGATGCCACAAAAAAAAAAGATGCATTTCATTCACTAGACACGTTGCCAAATATGAAAATTTCCCGTCCCGTCCGCACAATGTTATTTTTTTCTGTTAATAACGCCTGAAAAAACATCAGCCATTTTTATACAATTTCTCTCACGCTGATTTGGCTTCAACACACAGGGTGGAAAAAAAAAGGGAGGGGGGGGGGTATGGTAAAGTGGTTTACCAATCTTTGCTTCCTGTTTAAACTATCCGAAGCGTCCGTCTTCAACGACGCCCCACACTCCTCCTAGACCCCCTTGTCCACGACGGTACGACCCTTGGGTACAATGGCCTCTCCTACGACCTGACCTGGGCCATTATACCCTTAGAGTTCAAACATCCGTGCTCATTGAAGGGTCGCAGAGTCGTGCTCAGGGGTCGTACCGTCGTCTTAACAAGTTACCAGCTGCAGCAGCAGCAGCAGTATCACCTTTTGACCTTACCCGACCTCTACCATCAGGAGGTTCTACCCATTATAACCTACCACAACCAAGGCCTCTACTCTAGCCTTAACCACCGCCAACCCTGAGGACTCTGACCCTTTAACAACCCAACATTACTATAGCTGTACTCTAACCGAAACCCACCACAACAGAGACCTATATTAATCGACAACTTATGATCACACGACTTGTCCAAGAAAAAAAAAATCCGTCGTGCCTTTTATTCAATGATCACAAACCACGACGTTCTGCCCTCGGCAACCCAACACCACACAACCAGAATCCTGTCTTTGATAACCCAAGACTACCACAAGGTACCCCTCACAACCCAGTGACACCACATCGGAGCCTGGCCCCCCAACACAACTCACCATCACTATAACAACGTCCTGCCTTAAACCCACCACAACAGACAGTGTCAGAGGCCTTTCCTTCGCAGCATGGCACCATTCAGCAGGTCCTCCTTTCTTCTCGAAGTCCATCTTAGAGGAGTATCTTCTCATTTTTTTCCCCTCCCATTACGCTGCTCTTACTAATCATATACTCCTCCTTGTAACCTCTTTCCGTGCAGTCTAAACGGCACTTCCCTCTCTAGACACACGCACTGTGTATGGACCAAAAGGAATCCCTCCTCCTGTATTGATGGAGTGCTTTTTTTTCTTTTCTGAACTCACGCCTGTGTTTTGTCACCTACTTGCTTCTGCAAACATGAATAAATAAGGGTGACCGTTCGATCCCTTCCAACTAACTGACTGCTGCCTTGATTTCTAGGTTTCCAAAAACCAGGAGTTTCTCCTGATATCCCATTCCCTTAAGCATCTTGGAAAATCTGTCGTCTCCTTGATCCTCAGCACTGACTTCGCAGGACGAGTTCCATCAATGATAACCTCTACAATGTTACTAAAAGCGGGCCCTCTGTTGCTGTCTCTATCTCCCTTGCAATATCTGGTCATCCTCTCTTACCAAGGCTTTGGGGGAATCCTCCACCATGTTGCAGACCATCATACATCAAAAGCCTCTGACAGCGTGTGGCATCGCGATCTGATCTCCAATCGCCCTATCTTTCTGTCTCTCCTCCTCCTCACTTGGCACCCCGTATTAGCTATGGGGGAGCCCAAAACAAAAGGTTAGAAGGATAGAAGATGGGGTGCCCGGAGGAGATAGGCACGTGTACCCTGATGACGACTCTACTACATACAGTGTTCTCTCTCCCGCATCTCTCAATTCCGCCTCATCTTCTCCTACCTCGACCTACGTCTTGTGTCTCGTCATTACTACCTCTATAAACCCAGGATTGGATAGGGTCTCCCTGGAGGGGAGGGGAGGGGGGGGGACCGACTGACGTAACTCGGTAAAGTTTAACATCTTTATAACCCTTCCTCTCTCTCTCTCTCTCTCTCGTCTCCCCTGACAGCCCTAAACGACAAACTACAAGATTCCATCCTTCTACAACTCTACCGACAACGTCCTGTTTCTCCTGCTGTGTCCGTCCCACTCACCCCTACACACATGACCCCCTCGTATACGAAAGAGTGCACAACCTTACCATCACAACAACAGGGTCCAGCCGCTAGCAACAACCCACCACCACAGTCAAGTCCTACCCTTTCACAACTCACCATTACCACCGGGTGGTGGTGCCTCACCCTTCACAACCCACAATAACTATTACAAGGGGTCTTAGGCTAAACCACAAGGCTTTTCCACCCCAGTCACACACAGTCATAACAAGTATCTGTTCTTTACAACCTACTACAACATCACAACGAAGTCTTAACAACCAAGCATAAAAGGAAGGTTGTGCCCTTTTCACCCTTCCACGAGAGGGTCCTACTACCCAACTCACAACTCACCATCACAAGACCCAGCTAGCACCCTCTACATCCCACTATGACGAGTGCTGTACCCTCCCCTGGGTCAAGGATGGGTCTGTCCTTCAGAAACCTGTATATCCTCGCTACGTGTTCTGGCCCCCTCCTACGCCGCTACAACAGGCTCAAACCAACCAGCAGGTTCGTCTCTCCTACACGAACGAACAAGATGTTCACGTTCTCCACAACCCAGAACCACCAGGACGCAGGATGCTGCCGTGCCCTCACAACCCTTTTCCGCAATCCTGCCGGCACGTCCTCCCCTCCTCACAGAACAGTGCTCGCGGCAAGGCCTTAACACGCCGTCAAACGCGCCATCTACCCGGTCCCTCACAACTCACAACAAGGCCTACTCCCATCACAACGTATTACCACCACTATAACCGTCAGCAACAAGATCCTGCCCTTTATAACCCACTTCTACCACAACAACCTTCTGTCCTTCACAACCCACCACCGCCACTGTGAAGCCGTGCTCACAACCCACCATCATTACAACACAGCATTTCCTTCACAACCCACCATCATTGCAATGCCGTCCTTCCTTCACAACCCCACATATCCACGCCTTCCACAACCCCACATGTCCACGCCCTTCACAACCCAAGCCCACTCGCCACGTTCACACTCCCACAAAGTTTTCCCTCAATAAAAACGCGCCAAGTTTCGGAGATCCAATTAATATTGGCAAGCAGCGTGGAGACTAACTTTAGTTCTGTGTTGAGGTCCGCCCAGGGTTGCGGTCTGCGGTCTGTAGGCTGCGGTCCGTCCGCCCAGGGTTGCGGTCTGCCCTAGGCTGCGGTCTGGCCTACGTTACTGGGTTGGAGAGAAACAAGACTGTCCATATAATGCATTCCTGTAGTGAGAAGAGTAATTCCTCTCCGTCCTCTGCGGAAAAATGCTTGCAGCTTTCCAACATTATTCTCTTACTCAGATCAAAAGCCACATTTCTGCCTTCTTCGAGAATTCACACAGGTGTTTTTTCACAAATATTCTTCTCGTCAGATCACGGGCATGTTGAGCAATCTCGTCAGGTGGCATTAGCCAAGTGGGGCAACCCCGGGATGGAGGAGGAAAAATGACGAATCACTGCAGGACTCGAGCCATAACAAACCTTCTAACAGGAGCGCGGTAATAACTGCAGAGTGAACAGACATTTGTAACAAACATGCCTTATCAATACCGTCGACGTGCTAATATAGTAAACCGTGATATCTGTCATATAATCTCCTCTCTCGCCGTAGCAAAGCAGCGTCGGGAACAAACAAAAGAATGGCCCCATTCGCTCACATCCATTCTGTAGCTGTCATGCACCACGAACTGAAGACGGGGCCTACCATCCACAAACAGGGCCCACAAACTACTTCCAGGCTCGTCTTGATTGCTTCCATACGCCTTGGCTCAGCCCAATGCTTCATCTGATTTTGCGGAATTTTTTAAAGCGGTAGAAGTTGATGGTTACTTAGCGCATTTGGCATAAAAATGGTATCTGAAAACTAAAAATCAAGTATGTATATATTTATATATTCCAGTCCACGGACCAAAACATTGCCCCAACCCCCAATACATCACATCGATCCAGTCCATTCTCTCCCATGTAAACCTCTCACCTTCACGAATGTTCAGGCCCGGATACCCCAAAGCCTCCTTTACTTCATCCTTTCAACTCCTTGGTTTACATGTCTCCCTTACTGGATGCCTCCACCTCACACACACAGAGATCTTCTCAGTATGCCTTTCTTCGTTCACCCTCTTTACGTGTTTGAACTCTTGCGGCACACCATGGCCGGCCTTCCTCGGCCTGACTGTGCTTACTACTACACCGCTCTTTCTCTCTCTCTCTCTCTCTCTTACACTGTCATTTCTTGCAAGATCAACCCACTTTACACAACATAACGTCCTTATATCCAACATGGCTAACCTCTTGTTTTTTTTTTCTTTCCAATTCCTAGTGTAAGGACTCACGTCCATACAATACAGTCGGGACTACTTTACCTTAGAACATAACCATCTTTATCCTCACAGTCACTGGCTTTCTCCCCAAATGTGCTCCTTAATGCACCCTGGATCTTAGCCCTTTCCTCCGCTTTATGACTTCAGCACCCATGGTCCAATCCGCTGTCACATCCACTCCCAGGTACCTAGCGCAAACCACTTTCTCCATGTTCTCCCCATTCAAATTTCCATGTAAACTGCCTTGTCTCATCTACCTGCTACACGTCGTTACCTTACTTTGTTCACATTTGCTCTCCTCTTTCTTCTGTCACCCACTCCATCAAACTCGGAAACCAACATCGACAGTTTTTCTTTGTATGCCAACGGAGATAGTGTCATCTGCAAACAGCAACTGATTAACCTACTTAGACCTCCCTACCCCTCAAATTCAATTTACCACAGACCTTCCTCTGTCTGTAATACCCTTGTATTCAACCCCCATTCACAATCCAGTTGGTCAACAGATTAAACAACCATGGCGCCAAAACACATATGTACTTGTCGCAGACCCACCGTCACCGAAAAATATTCAACCCTGACTACAGTCAGCACCTTTCCGTTAACTGTGCCTTGTATATCCAAAATACCGTCCGCATGAAGTCTGTAAATCACAGTAAGTCCCTATATACTCGGCCCTATATACTGAGTTTTAACATTATAAAGTTTGCCAAACTTAAACGTGCACAATAATCACTGTTGTTGTCTTCATATATAAATAAATATATATATATATATATATATATATATATATATATATATATATATATAGCGA